>JAGDQP010043356.1:0-11193 GCA_022664845.1 Lepisma saccharinum | reverse complement strand
TTTGCTTATTCAACATTGTGGCCATGATTTTTGTAGCAAATAACGTGTCATTCATAATACGACGCAATGCTATTAATATACCGCCGCATCCCTACAATCTGCATGTAGTAATGAACGCAAATAAATGTATTCCGACACGAAGTGTCACGATTAGTATGCCTCCACATGGCGCGATCTTGATCAACTGGAGTGCGTATGTAACGAAATAATAATAAAATATGCATTTTCACTTTGGATTGTTAGTTGTCGTTAGATGTTTATAGAAGTGCGTGTAACCGGAAATAAATAGAAATTTATAAGGATTGAAAAGAGTTTTAAATAAAGCAATAAAAAGTCGATGTTCGAGGCATCACCAACTACGGAATCACAGCCGTTAATCAGGTTATTATTTTATTAAAAGCGACGCATATCATGTTTAACATTCACTCCATGTTCCTGCTTTCAACGCAGAAAGTGCAAATCGACTCACGTGCTTTTGGCTCTATCACACTTCCGCTTAACTTATTGAATCGTGTACGAGCACCATCCAAGGACTTTCAACACTACTTGGATACAACTCTTTGATTATACCAGTTGGATCGTGTACGCACTCATCCAACTTCTTGTTCGAGAATTTGATTCAATGTTTATTGAATCGTGTACGAGGGGCTTTAGGAGAGAGAAAGGGAGATGTCATGAAAATCTGGCAAAATGTAGGATTTTTTTTTCGCTCCTCCCAAAAGTTTTTTTTTTTCTGTTTTGGTTATTGTATTTACAAGAACGGAACTGGGACATTGTTCCCGCCCGCGCGCCCTTCGAATGAAAAAGGGGGTGCATTTTTTAGTTGTTTGTTTGGTTCTTGACAACCATTTTACAAAAGATACACAGGGATCAGGATGTTTATGCTGTTCTATGATTCACGGCAAACATTTTTGGAGACAGTGGCAGGGTAAAGAAAGAAAAGGAACCATAGCTTCATACACTTACTAGGCGATATACCACCTGCAGAAACAGTACGAAGAAACGTCAGGGAAGGGAAAATACTGGTAAGTGGAAATGTTAAAAAAGAAGTAGCCTTGTTCGGTATATTTATTTATACATAAACTTCTTTGAAATTACATTCAATTAGAATAAGAAACTTCTGTAAGAAGACGGTAAGTTTACCTAGCGAACAACCATTGACCACGCTGCTTTGGTTTCGTGATTTGAATTTGAATGTATTTCCTTTTCAAGGCATCTTTGACTCAGACCGGAATGGGTTATGAAGAGGAATCTGGGAAACAGGGCTCGAAATGGAAATTTTTACGAAAGCGAACAGGATTAACCCGTTGCTGTGCTTTCTTGTATATAATAACCATATTGATGAGAGGAAATAGGAAGGTTCCAGATAGTCAGGAGCCGGAACGTCGTTCCCGTTCGCTTTGGTTCATTTCGAGCCGTAGTGGGTATAGACTATACATGTTAGTGTTGTTATTATTGTGATATACGTATATTAAAAAGTGTTGGAGTGAATAGGACCTTGCATAAAATTATATATTCAAAATGAATGTGTGTATTAAAACAAAAGGTGGTGGGATATGACGAATATTGGAAAATTATTTGTAATACAAATAGCTACATCTCATTAACCCCCTCCCCCCGGTCCTTATAGTTTCTTTTCAGGTGCCCCCTCAGATGAAGGATCCTGCAAATACACATGTGTGTTCTTGTGTGATTGTGTCTGTGCTTCCATGATACAAACACTGTTTAGGATGCGAAATCAGATTAGATTCATTACAGACTTTTACCTGGGTTTCTCCACCCTTCTTGCATGTGTGATTTACCAGGTAGACTATCAGTAGATTGAACCGGTAAGGGGATTTTTACAGAATATACAGCAATGCATATTCTGGTTTTTGCCCTCTTCCAGAAAACTCTTCTCGCGTTTCTCTATCTTCTGGTTTCACCTTCTTTGCTCTCTTATACACATTCCGATTCCTCGGTAAATGTCTCCGAGAGACAAAAATCGTAGCATCCACACCCGCGACAGATGCTTTAGTTGTATGTTGCATGTGGATGCGGAGTTCGCCAGTAGAAGTTGGAGAGCGGTCACTCCTCAGGATGAGACTTTCCGGGGGCCCTGACAACACAATCCTTTTTCAAGCTTTTTCAAGTAATATACTGAAACCTAGTTTGAAGATACCATCCATATAACTATTCCAACACAGAAAGGTGACACTTTTTTAAAAAACTGGGTTTCTGTGAAATTTCAACATTTACTTTTAGGTAATCGATTCTACCTGTATTCCATTTCCTGAGAGTTCGTGAATGTGGACTGTTGGTTACATTTTATAGTGCGTTTATTTATTATTATTTTTATAGGAAGTGTGAGTAATGTAAATACTAATATTCTTGAAGTAGTGAGTTTCTTGCGTTTGCAACAAACACAAAGCTACAAGAACTACTGCTTCACAAATATATACTTCAATTTATTGCTATAGTACGGTACTTCCTTTTTTTCTTCGGCTGCTTTAGTTAAGGAAACACGTTTTCCTTGACATGAAATTTGGGGAAATTCTAGGCGTAGGGAAATTTTGGATGAGAAAGGGAAATTTCGAGCCTTCGGGAGGGAAATCTTATTGAAAGTTTCTACCATCACTGCCGGTGGACAAAACCGGGAAAATTTACTTTTTTCATGCAATTTCCAGGAGGAACGAAATAGGTACTGAAATACTAAAGTTTTCTAAAATTTGGTGGCCATTTGTAAAAGCTGGTGGCCTCATATAATATATTATATCTTATTGACGTTAAACATAAATAGCATGCATGTTACATAATGATACACTCTCATATTGAAATAAGCGAAAAACCAAGATGAATTCCCAAGCAAATAAGAATGTGAAACAATCGAACGACTAATCACACAGCTGCGGCAGCGGCGTCTGAACAAGCTGCAGTACGTACGACGGCACTCTCAGCACCACGATGAAATACAGCATGGTGATGAACGGCAACACTGTCTTCATACCGGTAAAGTTGAGGATTTGGAGCAAAAAGCTGGTGGCCAAATCTAATGATTGCTGGCCGTGGTGCGCCAATTTTTCGTACTTTCTAAACCCTGACTACATCCCTGTGTAGTTGAAGGGTTCAAATATCGTTGGAGGCAAAAAGTTTTGGTTAGTTGCTTACAATACGCTCTATAGTCAAGGAAAGTTATACCTCCCCGTTTTGTTTAAATTTACCCTGCAGCTTCCCCTCCCCTTGTTTTCTTAAAAAATAGTTGTAGTGGTCATTAATTCTTGACCTCCGCAAACTTCATGTAACTGTAAAATCAATACAAATGGTCCTTGGAAAAATTTAATTCACGCGACTTGCGTTAGAAATAGTAATTCCTATTAATGACGTAAATTAATACAATGTACCTCATCCGAACAGAGATATGATACACAGAACTGTAAATTATTATTTTTTTTTTTTAATGTGTTTATCTCAAGCAACCTTCAGTGTCAGAGTTTCTTAGTTAAATCTATTGATAAGCTCTGTATTCTCCTCCTTGGCCAACGGCCATTACCTTGACCTTGTGCATTATTTTCTCTTCGTATGTTGACTGAAAGCAACCTTACCTCATCTTGCATTTCAGCTTCTAGACAAGGTTGAACTTACGCTCTTCCTTCCGTTGACACAATTGCATTTCTAAAGTGAACTGAGTCCAAAACTATTCACTCACATAGACAGCACAATCACGAGAAAAAACAATTTTAAAAAAAAACTTTTTAAAGACAAGCTTTTCTTAAACAATTCCTACAAAGAAGTAAAAAATAATAATTTTGTTTATGCATGAGTAAAAAGAAAAGCATGGGGCGCCCTCTCATATAGAGTCACTCTATAAGTTCTTGAATTGGCACGCCCCATGCTTTTCGTTTTAGTCAACCATAAACAAAGGTATTATTATTTTACTTTTTAGTATGAATTGTTTAAGAAAGGTATATCTTTTAAAAGTTTTTATTCGTTTTTTTCGAGTTATTTCGGTATTCGGATACTTTTTCTCAAGCTAATGTTTTGTGACCCAATCCTAAAGTGGGTGCATTGTCGTCAAGGAGAATCCGTTGCACAGATGAGGTCGCTCTCGCAGAATGTTCTCCCTCAAACACCGTAGAACGTCGCAGTAAAACTCTGATGACGCACTGTCCCTGGGGGACGAATTCGCAATGAACAATGTCAAAAACACGTTGAGAACAGTTTTCATTGAGCTGCGGCGCATTCTCACCGTTTTCGTTCCTGGAGACGATGGACTTTTCCTTTGGGGTACAGGTCAGAACGTATAACCGTCAGAACGTATAACTCAAAAATACGTCAGAACGTATACAAAATGCGTCAGAACGTATACAAAATGCGACAAATCGTATAAACTCTGAAACGTCAAAACGTATAACCGTCAGAACGTATAACTTGAAGAAACGTCAGAACGTATACAAAATACGACAGAACCTACAAACACTGAAACGTCAAAACGTATAACCGTCAGAACGTATAACTTGAAGAAACGTCAGAACGTATACAAAATGCGACAAATCATATAAACACTGAAACGTCAAAACGTATAACCGTCAGAACGTATAACTCGACGAAACGTCAGAACGCATACAAAATGTGACAGAACGTATAATCGAAAAAACGTCAGAACGTATAACGTCAGAACGTATAATCATGGAACAACTAGTAAATGAAGAGTAGGTGGCAACGATGATTGAATGGTAGTGGCACCTAGCGACCGGTGTGCATTCTATCTGCACCACATTGTTGCCAGCTTCAACCTTGGTATAATTCTAAATGCATTTCAACGTATAACACCAAAACGTATTACTGTCAGATCGTATAGTAGTCCGAACAATCAAAGCAAAGACGTTAGAACGTATAAACCTAAACGCCGTCATAGCATATAATTCGACAAAAGCCAACAATACGCGTACTTTAAGTCTTTGCATTTAAAAAAAAATATCCTTATCACTGACATTATGAAAGCTTCATGAGCTCATGGGGTTCGTATCCAGAATAACAATTCATGCAAGATATTTCATATCTTCTTATTATAATAAATTCTAGATACAATAATACTAGCAAAAGTACCCGCCCGTTGGTGTGGGATGAAGAAAATATATTATCAACAGTCATTGGGCAATTCACCACTACTCGCTTCCACGTGGTAGGCTCTGACTTCTGCTAAGTCCACCATCTTGAAAAATGGCAGATCGACTGATGCCTTCCGCCGATTTTTCCACGATTATCTCGGAAACGGTTCGTCATAGAAAGAAATGTCAAAGCAAATGGACAAAACAGGAGAATGTCCTACAAGACTGAAACTTTGGCTTCTCTTGGGATCTTTTCATACTCGAAAAAATGTTAATAAATACTGGGGAATATAATTATATGCCCAAATGAACCAATTTCGCCAGATATACCTCATTTCTACAATGATTAGTTAATTATCTCTTGTTGATTTTATAATAAATTTAATGGAATAGTAGATAAGCTCATTAGCGTAGCTTGAACCCCACCCTGACAAGTGTCGATTTCAGAGACGGAGCAGGGGCGCGTGCCCCTACCCATTAAAGAGAATATTATTTTCTAACAGCATTATTTAAAAAAAATAATTTCAGAAAAAGTTTTGATTTTTTTAGATCAACCTAATGTATTTATAAATATCAATTTTACGGGATGCCAGTGTTATATTTCATGATAAAACTGAGGAATATCAGGGAAAATATGATACATTTATTCCCAATAATTCACTTAGCGGGTACATAGAGGACATGTTCCTGGGCCCTATTTAATGAACGGTCTTCACTTTGCACTTTTCAATTTGCACAAATTTAATAAAAGCTAGTTACTCAAACTTTTAAAAGTGAAGTGCGGAAATATTTTCATATCACACACTTTTGAAAGACTTTTAGAAAAATTCATGAGACACGTTTATACTCAACTCTTAAATTTCTGCAAACCAAAAAGTGCAGAGTGAAGACCGTTCATGAAATAGGATCGCTTTCACCTTCGTCCCCTCATGCATGACGTTCATGTCATAACGATTTTCTATGTTGTGGCTTATATCATGCACTTCAATCACTTATTTGTAATCAGTATCTCCTCAACATCTCGAATTAACAAGGGACTAGCGAGAAGTGTGCGCCGAAAGCAGACATTTTTATACCAACTTCAAAGAGATCGAAATTGTCAACATTAATAACCCGATAACATTACATTTTAACTTCTATTCACCAAACTACATTTCACATGTATGCATATTTTTGCTTGATTTGAAAATATTCCTTCTATTTACCATTCTAAAATGATATTTGTTCCAAAATTGAAATTCCTGGATCCCGAAATAGTTCTAAATTCGAAAAATGACAAAGTTATATTTTATTCTTGTTTTGCTATTAGGAATTCATCTGCGAAGTTTGGTTCTTAAATTCCGCTCCTGGGTTCTAACCAAATATAAAGTTTGAATCCCTGTCTCTCAAAGGTGAAACGGAATTCGAAAAGTGATAAGAGACACATTATTTCTTGCTATGGTGTGAGAAATTTATGGGCGGAGTTTTGCTGTTAACTTCTAGCTCTGTGATCGAAGAGACAACAAAATCAAAATGTTATTTTTTCAAAACAAAAAGAAAACTTCAATTTGTCAGTTACTTCTGGAATTAAGCAGCTAATGTTTTCGTATGTTGTATGGTGTTAGGATATCTTTGATATTAGCCAAAAATATTCTGCCTTCGGCGCACACATCTCGATAGTGTCTCTTGTAAGCCCACAGACAAGAAAATTTCCACACTGTCTTGTATCTAGTCATAGTAAAAGAAGAATATTCCTGCTTGAGGGGGCAGAGCCAACGACGGGTTCTTTTTTACTGTGGTATCCACAGCAAACCTAATCCACTTACACTAGCATTCTTCAATTCGCAAATTCAATCTTCGGGCCCGTATTTAACGATCTCTTCAACAAGTCCTCCCTGGCGATAAAAGGGCTGAAAGTAAAACATTATGTTTCGATTTATCGCAATAGGGGCTAATGTGTATTTGGTATTTTTTTTCTTTTACATTTTCCCTTTAGTTTTATTATTATTTTCTAATAACGTATTATCCGATTAGTACTTCAACTTAGGCCCTCGCCGACTCCTTAACACATCATGTTCCATACCCTATCACAAATAGAGCCATATATGCCTAAAAGCAGTACATCAATTCAATAACTAAAACAAGTCTTTCCTCCTGCATCGCAGTCCAATTTAATAGAAACCTCTGTCTTTCTGTGAGGCGGCTACTGTAATTTGATCCTACCTAAGACAGTAGTAATTACTTAAATTTCCTTGAACTAATTTGAAATAGTTCTGTTCGAAATTTAGGACAGTTGTAGATTTCCCGCTGCATATGCAACCAGAGACGTATTTAGGAGAGGTATCTGACCAATACAATTCAAAGTTCTTTCGTATAATTTTAGAAGCCATTCACATTTCATACGAAGCCACATATTGGATCCCCCCCGAAATCTGTGAATGTCTCTCAAAACACTCAAAACCAATTTCTTAATACGTGCCTATTTTAAACCCATTAGTAAGGGGTTTCTTTCGAGTCTTCTTTCGAAGTTATTATTTTTCAAATTGTTTATGTCAGTTAATTGCACTAGGTAATTAGTGTACTTTTGAAAGATTTCGCTCTTGTTAAGAGAAATTGTTCGTCATAGAAAGAGCCAGTTTTTAACATTATTTACAATTTGTTCTCTATACATATTACGCATGATAACTTCCCTGGCTTCACTATGAATAGTTCGTCCATTTCCCGCACTTAACCCATTATCGAACAAATGATGAAGTTATTTATACACGAAGCAAAAACGCACTATGAAAAATCACAGCAGCACCGGAGCTACACTGTCTAAATCTCAATGATACCAACGTGAGAATTTTCATACGTCTGGCAACCCTGATATTTTGCATGGTTCGGTAAAAGATAAGATTTTTTAAAAATATTGGACTTATCTAAAAGGAAAAGGAAAAGTAGTCTCCGTACCCTTCGTCACGCCGCGCATGCAAACTTGTCGGCTGTCGATAATACTTTATGTGGAAATACTATAAACTGAAATGATTTCATGTCAGTGGTGCTATGGAGCCAGTTCGCAACCGTTTGATCGAACTAGCTGTTACTATATCTGGTCAAGTGTTTTTATTAGACAAAAGAAAGCATAATGATAGCCTGATAAACAAGGGTGGTGGTAAGGGGGCTGCAGCCAGGGCTGTACTTGAGGGTATACGGAGGTATATGCTGTATATCCTCTAATTAACGTTACACATTAACGTATACCTTATGCAAAGATGTGTATACCATCTACTTCATTTTCGTCAGTTTATTTAATTTTCCATTTACCCAGGTGAGATTATTACAGTCAAATACTTTTGTTGACACTCGAGCGGAAACACAATGTTGAGAAGGGTAAGAGGGCATAACTACATGGTGCGCGTCAGCATTTTATCGCAATCTGTTGATTGTAATATTAATTTTGTAGCAATAAGCATATAGTGTGTAGTCAATTTGAGCAAAATTTTAAATATCGTCGTCGTAACTGCAATATCCCCTATGTGGCATTTTGTTTTAACTTTTCATGTTTTTGCACCAGTTTATAGTTCTGTGTACTCCGCATACTGTAGAAAAAATTCATGTGAAAATAACTTCTACTTTTTGAGAAATAACAACTTCAAAGTACCTAAATTGTATTCAAGACTGTAGTACAGAAACCGGTTTTTTGGCCTTCCTGAAAAATGAATGATTTGCCACATAGGGGTATTGCAGTTCCAACGACGATATGTTAACTTGAGAGGTCTCTTACAGCAGGTTTTGAGTAATATATGTTTCACTTATGTTTTGAAAAGCAAGGCAGAAGTTTGACTTTTCGATGTATGGGAGTAAGTGTCCAAACGGGTTGAGCAAGTGAGTTTTATGTAGAATTGTACCTGAATGTTAACTGATATAGGTGCTTCGTGCTAGTGCAAAGGTTTCAACAATCTTCTTGTTTTTCCTTCCTTCAATGTAACAAATTATTCATATAATTTCATTGTTATTGCGCCACTGGACAAACTTCTCTGACATATCCCTGACACCAAACAATGAAAAAAGTCCACATAAACATGGGGCCGATTCCGTTTAATTTTCGCCAGAAAGCCTAACAGCTACACATTTACCTCCAGGAATCGTAGTCCAACCATGGTAAACAAGTAAAGAATAACAAAGAAAGCAAAGTAGTTAAAATATATAATGTTCCCTTATTTTATTTTCTAACTTCTACATTGAACATACATTCATTTCTCGGAAATGGAATGTGCCTTGCGGGAGCTACCAAAGCACTCGATCCACATAAAAGCTTCAAATACTGTATATTTTGTAACACGTTTCACTCTTTTTGCAGCTTCATTTCTGTTTGTCTTTTTGTTTTGTGTCACCCTGTGGAGTGACTTCTTGTTTTCGATTTTCTGCCTTTCACCTCGACGAACTACTCGGGTGGTAGAAAAGCATGACTCTCCACAATGTCAATATTCATTGTCATGCATAGATTATAGCGAGTAAGTGAAGTTCTCCGTCTTAGCCAAATAGGGGCTCGGAATAACGCGGAACCGGAAGTAAGATATTATGGTCAATAGTAGCAGTTTGCATTTACGATTGTGTTTGCGAAAGGGCCTCAATGAAATTCACTTGCCCTGAGCCCCAGATAGAATTGCGCCGCCACTGTTTACAAGTAGGACTTTCTTGTGACCAACAGTTCAAGTTGTTATTGTCAAACATCAGTTCTACCTGAAAGGAAATGAGGTAATAAGAATGGTGTTTGTTTGGAATGCATAGGTAGGAAAATATATTTTCTGCTTGATATTTTAGAAAGACATTCTTCCAGTAGTACAATATAATTTATATATATATTTTTGTTTATGCATGACTAAACAGAAAAACATTAGGCGCGCTAATTGAAGAATTTATAAAGTGACTGTATATATGAGAACGAGCACCATACTTTTTCTTTTTAGTCATGCATAAACATTTTTTTTTACTTTTTAGTACGAATTATTTAAGAAACGTATGTCTAAAAAGATTTTTAACCCAAATCCTAAAGCGTTCTACAACCAATTAAACGCCACAACGTTGCAGGCTAGTAGTCATGGGTAATGTTTAAAAAATATTAAAATATGCTTTAAAATATATAAATATATAGAAATATATTAAAGTAACAATATAATATTGCATTGTCAACCGACTTATGTCGCTATACAAATTTTTACCATTGTATAACGTCGAGAAACGAGTTAACGTTGCAAGATTGAGGACACCACAAACCATTGTGAACTAAAGAAAAGAATGTAAAACGAGAAAGGATTTGACGTTGATTCCTGAAGCTTCTGAATTCATTATATTTTCAAGTTCCTAGAGTTTGTGATTTCTTTACATATTGTGTTTCACGGTTTTGGTGGGAAGATATCTTAGAATTTGACGTGGATTTCAAGACGTTTTAGTATTCTTGCAAGTACCGTATTCTTATAGTTTAGTTAAACATTTTCGTGTTTATTTTCATGATTTGAAAATATGTCATTCCTTGGCATCAATTCCTGGATAACTTAGACCTGGTCGTTATCGACAAAGAGCCTATTTTTACAGACGGAGAGACGGAACAGAAAAGAGGACGCAGTAAATATTGTTTATTTATGAGAAGAGAACAGGCTGATGACCAATTAAAGCATTCTATAAATAAAATTAAAAAAACCTCAAATAATAGATTAACACTATTTTGACATACATAAATCAAATTTGGTCTCTTCCACTGCAAAAAGGCAAGGACAATATAATGACGAAGTCACAAATCTGGAGAATATCTACTACTTACAATGAAATATGTAGAACTTGTATCGAATTCGATACATGTGATTTGTCTTCCAAAGCATTTAGAAATATTGTAATAAAAATGTGTGTAAATGAGCATTGTAAAGATCAGCACTGGAATTGATGACCTGAATTGAAAAACATCCCCCAAGTTCACTTTTATCGTATTTGCATTTTTTTCTGTTCGTCGGTTTCTTTGTTCCAAGGACTATCCACTTGCATAAATATTACATCCTAATCCAACCACAGACTCCCCTTTTAATACAAATATTTTCAGCTCAATAGGGTAACATACGAAGATCTTGAACTATTATTTGTTCCTCTTGAA
>JAGDQP010043355.1:4613-16241 GCA_022664845.1 Lepisma saccharinum | reverse complement strand
GATGCACTTTATAATTAAACTGTCACTTTTCGCTAATTTTGGCTTAACCGTGTTTAAACCAGTTTTGATATATTCGAAGTCCAATTCGAAGATAGATAAAGATGAATTTCAGTAATAGATGTCTGCTTCTTTTCTGATGTCTGAACTGTTCAAGTTCTTGTAAACGTCTCTGCTCTGACAGGCGTCAAGCGTTGGTTTTACACTCTATTTTATATGTTTGTTTCCGAAAGAAAGAAAGGATTATGTTTGTTCTTGTGGGATAATTTTACTCTAATTCAAGGTTGAATTTGGTCATCTTTTTGGACGATGTTGAGTCGAGGTGGAGTCAGGAGAGTTTCCTGTGGATGACGTTATTTGGTGTCCATGTTGTCTGAAATCACGAGGGATTTTATATTGTATTACAAAGTTATTATGAGTCAAGGTTAAATCATGATATCACTCACTAGTTCGTAATTTAAATGTAATTGAGACGGAAATAATATCACTTTTACATCCTGTACGTTGCTATGTCGTAAATGAATACTTTGGAGCTCGGATATAATAAACCTAATTATCATGATTCATAAATGTCGTGACAAATCTTAAATCTAATACAAATGGAAATCTTATAAACTATACAAAATAAAATACACCGTTGACCAAAATTAATAAGAAAATTGAAATTAAAATTTATGAAAAACGTGATAATATAACACTAACATAGGTCATTTTTCCAATACGAAATCCATTCCACTTTTTCTCATTTATTTTAATATTTTAATGAAAGTAAAAACAGGATTTCCCCAAAGTTTCACATGCCCACCGAAATTATCCTGCATACCATACAACGAAAATAAGAACCGGGTCAATCATATGGCATGAAATAAACAAAATGGTAATTCATTTTTAATGATTGTTGAATCTAGAAAATAGTGTCCTTAAAATATGCAAATATTGGTTAAATAAATGAGTATACATGCATAGATATTGCAAAAAAGTAGTTCAAATAAATGAAATAAAATTGAGTTTATATAATGTCCACCAAAAGTTCTTAATTTTTGTATATTGAGAGAACTAAAACTGTTCTTTGACTATATAGAATAAGAAGTCAAATATTTACGAATGCCACTGTAAATTGTTCTGTTAATAATATCACTTAATGAAAGACGATATATGTTTGTTAAATACACTGATTACGTATGATTAACGAAATGTCACTTCTTTGGATCGTTGACATTTTGAAAGTGTCTATAAGCTAAGACTTTTCAACTTGCACTAACGTTGAGAGTGTTCGATGACATTGTCAATATCGAAATATCGTTCGTCACTTTTCACTGTAGGGGAATTTATACACTGGGTCATTCAGTGTTGTAGTGGGAAGGGAACTGATGTTAAACTGTTGTACTTAATAGTTCCAATTATATACGAATCCAGTGGGAGATAATTTTTGGGAGGATCAATCGTTGAGGGATGTCATCTCGGGTGAAGTTTCTGTTGAAGAATCAATGTTGAATCTGATGTAAGGTGGTTGATGGTCTTACTTCGTTGAACTGACTGGTGGAGAAAGTGGTGTTGAATCTCCTTGTTGTTAAGTACTCATCGATGAAGATGAATGTCTGCTGCAGTAGATGTTGAATCAAGATTAAAGATTCTGGATGCATGTTGCTACTGCGCACGTACTTGTTGAATCAAAGATGGCGTTGGTAACAGCTGCATTCCGGTAGAAAAATTGACCTTTTATATAGTGTGTGAAGCTATTCACTAATTTTCCGTATTGATAGTGCATGTCGAATGGGTTGTAATATGTGTATGTAATATATGTGGGGTGGTTAAATGAATTAACAGTAAAGTAAGAAATTAAAGACTGGTGATTAAAACGATTAAAATAGAAACAAATTAAAATTATGATCGATTAAAGTCGATCAATTAATAATCGATTAAAATGTATGAAATTGATAAATGCTATAAACTAAAACAAAGGACTAAAATAAGGTATTGTTGCTATCTCTAAGAAATCGTGCTCAATTTTTATAATATAGTAATTGGATCAATGTTAAAATTAGAGTTTAATTTACTATGTACACAATATGGGTTAACTAGATGATAGTTGAATGGCAAACTATGAAATTATAAGAATAATGTACGTCGTACGTTGTTTGATGTTTATCCATTTACTTAAATTTATTTTTTGTACTACTTTTAAATCGCGTCATATCGAGTCATGAATAATTAGTGTAAGGTTCCACCTTTGGAATCGTTGAAGGGTGAGTATATTCCTTGGATAAATCTATTCGGTTGAACCTGAATTGTCTTTTTGAGGCATCGGAGATGATAAGGGATGCATAGATCGTCTAACGAGAAAATAGCAAAAGTAATCGATGAAGATTAAATTCGGGATATAAATATCATTAAAATAAAATAAAACAATTTCTGAAATGACCAGTAGTTAAATGCCTGCAGTACTAATAAACACGCTACCGAAATTTTATGAAACTCAGAAATTGACTAAGCAGCTTATAGAATCATATTGTTTAAAATGACACATTATTTCTAGCGGACAATTTAGTGCAATCTGGGAAATGCTTGTATATGTCTGAAAAAAATTGACTTTGTGAAATACTGGCCACCGTGTCGATAGAACTGTTACAGAAACTTGCTTATAAAAGCATACTGATAGGGGTACAATGTAATTTCATGTCCCAGATACTTCATTGAGATAGATAAATATCGTGAAACAGTAACAAAATAACAATTAGATCAAAAACAACAGAGTAGCTACTTCAGTCGGGGCCCTTCATTGCACACGAACAGGCGTGCGGGACGGGCGTAAGCCACAGTGCTGTTACGTGCCATAACATTCATTTCATGTTATCTTACAAACAAGAGTGTTAGTTTAATGTTTACAATATCCAAACGGAATCTGGGAAACCCAGATTCGAGTATCGGTCACGGCAGTATGTATTTTTCAAATATGTGATAATTTTATCACAAACACTTGCTCTCTTGGTTTAGCTATCGCATATAATGATATATGACGAAAAAAAACTCTGCTCTGTGGTGAGACTCCGTTCCTACATGTGTTTCCACATCGATAGTATGGTGCTCTGCTGACAACGCCATACACACAAATGACAGTTCTTAAATAATTCAACGCACCTAAAAATTCCGTGCAGACGCAGACATCGTGCCAGTCCTACGTGACTCAAATCAAGCTATCCTTTTGTGACTGTCTCCCTTTTTGGCTGGGGTTAATGTCATCAATAGGGTAACGTGACTCTGTACGGGTGCCAGATAACGAATCAACCTTCCGGAAAATATCGAAAATACGGCCTTCGCTACCAAAATGACCAATACATGTGGGGTGAGGCCACAACTAAACAAGAGCGGTAACTGGAAGATGAAGTCTAACTGTCCGATTCGAGTGTCTGTTTGACTATCGTGTAAATCCACAATTCCGGCACCGATATAACGGTATATTCAATAACGAACGAAATATTTCTTAAAAATCATTATTCCACCCTATATCTACTGCACAGGCGCTGTAAGAGAATACTAGTAGCATACATCAATCTCTGGCTATTACTACAGCATGCAATCACTTTGACTTTAGAATTCTATGAAAAGAGTCTCAAATTTATAACTTTATTTTTAATCTTTTCAAGAAGTAATGTATCTTGACTTATTTTTGGAAATAACTAACTATGTCAAACAACATACAACTCCCGTCAACTGGTCGTGCCAGGACCAATATCTGCTACATTGAGTTTTACTAAAATGCAAAATATTACATTTGACTGTAAAAACTTTTAATTACTATCTTTTTTCCTCAGCTAAAAACTTTAAACTTAATGCGCCACTGGATTACTAATTTGCTCAATAATGAATTTCACTGGCGTGGAGAATGTACTCTACTACCATATGCAACTACTTGGCGCGATCACTATGCAACACGCGTGGAAGGCTTATTATGCCGGTTGTTTGACATATACATATTCATAAAATATTTCAAACAAATTTCAGAACAAGAATCTACTAACTACACAAGTAAATCAACAAGACACAAGAATAAAGAATGCGATTATTTGCAATCCGTCTGTGTGGTTCGGCTAGTTTCTCATGTGATTGGCTGTGTAATTATCCTACACTATATATGTTGCACATATTCCTGATCCTCTGACGGGAAATAAATATATATATCGGCCCTACCATTCATAGACAGCTTGCCGCTTCGAGAACACTACATGTGGGGAAAACTGTTAATTGCATTCTTTAAATTTACAAATACGGGTCACTCGTAGAAGAGTACTAGTTAATTTCAATAGTCTAGGTCTATTGTGCTCTATCTGATGGACTTAATTTCACGACACTTTACAGCGAATATGTCCAGTCTCCCTAAAGTCGATTCACTACGGATTCTTTAATCTTCACCTGTCAGTATCTTTAATATATTAACCATTTCTTATTTTCTGTCGTTCTGAACTGTTATTTCTTTCCTTCTAACCAACTTTATTTTAAGTAAAATAAATATTTTTTTTCAAACGTAGGCCATTTATATTTTAACACAGGCAGGCATGTGTCATCATTCTATATTGCTCATTTCGCCTATTTGAATGTATTGTGCCTATAAATGCATGTCTTTATGAAATCTGAAATAACTTTCTACAAAAAGTTCCGTTTCCATTTCTTTTCAACGGCCAAAGACAAATTCTGAGAAATTTCTAGTGCCTATTTTTGTGATCTTAGTGCCTAGACATCCATGCTCTAGTTAAGAAACACCCTACATTAGGTAGGGTAACATATTTAGATAAACAGTTTCACGCCTACACAGCCTGGCGCCCAGTTTACATGTACAACGAACAGTATAATTTTAGGTATAATTACCTATATTTAAGGTACCTTTCATACCCACACCAACTTTGAAGTTGAACCCTCCAAATCCACTGACCCCCTCCGAAATTATTTTAGATACGTGTCTAGAAGTACAAATGACACCGAACGATATCGAAATACAAAAAAAAAAGAAAGAAAATGGAAAATCGATAACAACAGGGAATAACCAATCGAATGTGACCGCGGTGATACGGTGAAATTACTTTCATGGGCAGTAACAAGGAGCTATGGATTATGCCCGTTTTGAGTAACTTCGGTGGATAGCACAAAAGACTGGAACTGTGCGCGTTGAATTTGCAATTACATCGGTCATTGCGAAAAGGGTATAAATTACATTAATTTTCTATTCACATGTTCCCCTTCTACATTGAACGATACATGATTAATCTCTTTAATGCCATGGAAATTTTGCCTGAAGGTTTTGTATAAACATTGTATTTTATTTTTAATTTGGTAAAATAGGAAGAAAATCAAAACCTCTGATACAGCAATTACTTTACTTGCCTTTGAGTACAGTTTTCACTTGCTATTAAGATGTAATAGGTAGAAAATGCAGCGTAGAGACGCCATGCAGAGGTTTATTTTAGTAAATATAATATCATCAGAACTTCACAGCATGTCGTCATTGTATTCTAGGTTTCTGCCAAGTAGGGAAAAGATACTTCGTATTCCACGGGTTGCGAAAGTGTCTCCACCTCTCAGAATATTTCTAAAAGTGGCACCATTTTATTCAGATTTGCCGTGTTCTTTCCTGAACCCTACCCACTACAGGGACAGTAGAAGGCAGCTGCGAAAATGCTTTTCAGCAACATTTTGATTTAATGCGAAAACGGTTCAGTATTCAATTTATTTTCCTCATATAGTAAATTTTAGCCTTGGTTTGTGGTTTTCTCAGAATTTAAGACAACATTACTTTTTTTGTTATTTTTTTCTAATTATGGAAAACGCTCTGTGCCTTTTACGTTATGTTGTTTACACCTGGTAATGACCAAGTGACCTGTGAACATTTGTCCAATGAAAAATAAAAGTCTAATAGTTTTAAAGTTTTGAATATACTCACATTTTGGTACAACCATTTAAGATCGTGAAACTTCAGAAAACAAAACTTGATTTATACAGAATATGTAAGTGTGAATTTCAACCCAATAAATGCAAACTTGTTAACCTAATAGGCGATGTGCATTCCTTAAGATGACCAGGCACTGCACCACAGATTGTCCAAGCGCTACCATATGGAATATGTTGTGTAGTATTGCCGATTACGTTAGAAGTGGAGAACATTAGCTTACCTCAAGTTTTAGTAGAGTTCGTATGATAAACATGTTAGAATATGAATTACGTAGAGTGCAGATTTTATGCATAACAAAACATCCCATTTTCGTACAGGAAGAAAGGGAAAGAAAGTTGCTAATCAGGAAAAGAGCAATAGACAAGGATACGCCCAGCTTCGGGAAAATGTGTTTTGCATGGGCTGAAACACTCCATTGAATCTATCTTGTAACAGACCAGGATAGCTAAGAGGTAGAGCGCTCACCTCTGGTGCTTGGGGTGCCATGTAGGTTCGATCCTAGCTCGTGCCATGTATGTTCTAGGGTGGACAAAAACAGTGTGCGTGGGTCTCCTCTCACTTTCTTCATTCAACTGATTATCCCATCATCATGCATCCGCTCTGAGCCATTACCTACAGACCTTGAAAGAAAATGACATTTAATGATTATAAATTAACACTAAGTGTTCAGAGAGTTGCTTGACATCACATTTTGACTCTGCAATCAACATCATGAAACAGGTCATTCGGATCAGTTTTTGTTCCATCTATGCTTGAGACACCCGGAGGACTGGGTGCAGTTTTTCGTCACTTCCTTGTGTTTGGACAGTGTTTCTTTCAGGGTGAGCGAGTCATGAGATGTTATCCCCCGAGCACGAGAAATACGACACCGAAAATATCCAGCTAATTAAGTTTTCAGACCATGTCAATCGAGTTATTCGGATCAAATTTCAGACAGGGTCACCTATTCCAGGGCAGGTTGGGTCACCAAAACTGACCCGATTCCAGCTCTGGTACACGAAGACATTCATGCCACTTCTATATGTTTTATTCATTTTTTTTAGAATTGCATAATAATTCAGTATTTCAATACACCAATACCGTTGAGTATATTGATGCTTTTCGGTATTCCGGTATATCGATATTTCGGTGCAAGCAATACCGAATTTTCGGTGTTTGAAAATATCGACATTTTTATAGCCCATATATATGATGATAAAAAAGGTACTGACATGTTAGAATACCAAGACAGGAACTTCTCAAACAAAAAAGAAAAGGGTTACGTTTCACATGGTAAGAGAAAAATTGACAGAAAGGACACGTGCGGAACTTTCGTTAGAGATACGCCATTTTGACAACAGATGCTGGGTAACAGTGCGGGAGGTTATGGAAGGGTCGGATAAAACACCAAATGGAGAAGAAAATGCGAAGGATCATGTAAGGGGGTTTCCTGAAGGAATAAGAGCGTGAAGAATCAGAGGGGAGGGGGAAATATTTATTTATTTATTTGTCCACTACAGAACCAAAAGTTCCAAAGAAATGAAATACAGTATAATCAAAAAGTATACACTATCAATATACATAAACATATAAACAATCAATCTACATATAAATGTACAAACAGCTTACATTTCACAGCATGAAGGTTCACTGTTTTAGTCAGCTAAGTGAGATATTAAGCGCCGTTTATATTCACATAGAGGCATTGCAAATATCAACATCAACCTTCATAACGACAT
Organism: Lepisma saccharinum; assembly: GCA_022664845.1. Classification (NCBI taxonomy): domain Eukaryota; kingdom Metazoa; phylum Arthropoda; class Insecta; order Zygentoma; family Lepismatidae; genus Lepisma; species Lepisma saccharinum. Next base: position 8,585 of record JAGDQP010043355.1, on the reverse strand, counting down.
CATGAAAGTTGGTGTTGGTATTTTCAAGATGTCCCCAAATGAAGATGAAAGGGAGAACAAAGAAATAATATTGATAAAGAGAATAAAAGTGCAACTAAAGAAGGAATAAAGAAGAGAAAGGAAGAAGATGAAGACACTGCGCTCAGGGAATTACAGGCAGGGTTCAGGGTTGGCGGAAAGCATATAAATGTACCTCTGTTACGATCTCTCGCTAACTATGGCAAGTGAATGAAGATTCAGAATTTTCAGGATACTAACACGAAAAGTTTCTTCAAACGTGCGGCCGTGATGCGAAGTGTGTTCAGATAATGGGAGATGAGAAAGTTGTGATTTGGAGGAGTAGCGGTGGCTGTTGATGCGGATTGTTAGAGGTGTTTGGGTTTCTCCAACGTAAGACGGAAGGAACATAGGTTACAGAGTGAGAGGTAGATGTAGTTGGAAGATATGCAACTGCCAGAGTGTCGGAAAAAGAACATCTTGTGCGGGACAGTATGTTCGAATGTCAGAGTTTTTGTGACATGTCATATATCATATGTCATATGAATGTCATATGTTTTTATACGTGCTTGCAGAACGATATACATGAACATACAGCCTCAGATTATCTGTAGTTCGGAACCAACTAAAAATTGCTTTCATCAAAATATTTTTTTAAAATCTTGCATTGATTTTCCTTTGAATACACAGAAGTGTGTCTTGAGTAATTTCCTTTGAAAAGTGTACTACTCCATAGTGGAGAGGGAATTATTTTGAATTATCAATACCGCAAGGAAAAGAGAGCAAGGTAATAATTTTGAGTGATTTAGAATATGCTTTCCTTGCAAGCAATGCGAGGAAAAACATACAACTTGAATATAATGTTTTTGGTAAATAGAATATAACACAATAAAGGAAGAAATTTAGTGACTTGAATGTTTAAGATTTGGCCTTTGAGAATCAAATTTGCTCTTAATATTTCTGACAGTACATCCTTCTAGCTTATATAATAGAAAACACAGTACTTTACTTATTCAAAGATAGGCATCAGCTTTCCATTCTATTATATGTCTGCAAGCTCATGAAATTCCACAAATAAAATTCACTCTCAGTCACAAATTTAATTCTTACGTTTATAGATTTGCCGATGAGGGAATTTTAGATTATAAGTACCCTGTAAGGATTGTAGCAAGTGGCCGAGTTGATATTTCAGATATATATTGAGTGAGAAAATAAAAAAAAAATCATATATTCAAAATCACAGAGAAGTTTGTATGGCGTTTCTCCTATGATGTGCTTCTGCAAACATTACAACAACAATACAAAACTGCTCTCTCGAACAGAGTCGACATTGTAATATTTCGCTCACCCAAAAATGTTCTTGTTTTTGGCCGTGCGAGAAGAAAATGTATGCATTAGGGGTGTACTCTAGCTGTGTCCTGAAGGATAAAAAAATTTCGAGGAAAAAGGGTAAGAAAGGGAATCGATTTTAAAAATGCAACTGTCGGAAACGACAAAAAAGAACTGACCTCGAATTCTAATGTTCATACAATGAATTATGGCGCTAGCCAGTTTGTCATCATTCCGTGCTTTGCATCAACGGCCTGTTTTAACTATCACTATAACTTACTATAATTACGTAAATTTTTCAGGATATAATTATTATCAATTACATTATAAATATGAAGAAAGGATTCTAGGGGGTATTGATTATTTTTGGAGAAAGAGATGGGAACAAATATAGTTTTAGTAAATTTGACCAGTGTCCTTTGTTTAACAGATAACTTCTATATTAAACCCACTGTAAAAGAAAAAAAACGTCGTTGCATCTAATTGTCATAATCGGCCAATTTAGAATTCGCGTTCAGGTGTTTTCCTATCTCACTTTTAGAATTGTACTTAAGCTTGAGATATTCTGGGAAATGTAAAGAACCGCAGAACTGATCCGTGTCGTAAAATACAATACCGGAAATCATATCAGTGTCTTGGAATCGCTCTTCTCATTGTTATCAGAGCCTGAGAATACGTAAGTACGCATAGGTTGTGAAACTTTTCAATGTTCCGTTGTACAAAGAAACATTCCCGCAATGATCTTCCAAGCAGATTAACACAATCGGGCGGGAGTACACAATTTCGTCGGGATTTTAGGAAAAAGTGCATTCACAATAGCTGTAGAGCACTTGTTGATGATCAATACATGTATTACAGCCGACATGCTTGGGTAAAACCTAAACGCTTTCGGCCTGTGAGCCTCCCTGGCTATTCTCAAAATACTCTGAGTGTTAGATTCCGCTCTCTTAGTTATAAATATCGTTTCTCATTCAAACAATTTTGGAATGAAATCATGCACGCTTGCTCTGGATGCAGTGTTGCCAAGTACAAACTAAAATTATTTTTTTGACATTTCTGATTATTTGACCTCTATTCAAGAGCTTTATATTGCATTTCTTTATTCCAAGAGAGTCCCATAGCTTCTTAAATATGCAAATTTACTTTATAATCACACCCATTTAGCGTTTGTATATATTATATATTTCGTAATAATAATAATTCACAGCCACAAAAAATTGTGGCAACAATTAAATCACAATTTGAATTCATTTACACTTTACGTGTATCTCATCACAAATAACCTTCCCCTGTATATATTAGTTTGTGCCTTTTAGGCAACTCCTTAGGTTACATTTAGATTTACACTGAAAAAGGCCTTCCGTCTGTATGTATTAACATGTCTTTTCAGACCACTTATTTCAGAACATTTACATTCACATTTAAAAAAGGATTACCTCTGTATGTGTTGTCATATAACTCTTTCGCGCACATTAATACATCTCACACTAGAAAGGCCTTTTGCCTGTATTTGTTAGCATGTTGTTTCAGATTAGTTTTGAGTACATTAATATTTACATATTTCACACTGGAAAGGCCTTTCGTTTATGTGGGTTAACATGTGTCTTTTCAGATTACTCTTATGAGAACATTTATATTTACATATTTCACACTGGAAAGGCCTTTCGTTTGTATGGGTTAACATGTGTCTTTTCAGATTACTTAATTGAGAACATTTATATTCACATGTATTACATTGAAAAGGCCTTTTGCCTGAATGTGTTAACATGTGCATTTTCAGATTACTCTTTTGAGTACATTTATATTTACATATTTCACACTGGAAAGGTTTTTCGCCTGTATGTGTAAACATGTGTTTTTGTAGATCATCCTTTCTAGCGCATTTATATTGACATAATTCACACTGGAAAGATTTATTCTCTGTATGTGTTAACATGTGTGTTGTTATATAACTCTTTTGAGCACATTTATATTTACATATTTCGCATTTGAAAGGTCTTTCGTCGGTATGTGTTAACATCTGTTTCTTCAGATTACAGTTTTTAGTACATTTATATTTACATGTTTCACATTGAAAAGGACTTTCGCTTGGATGTAATAACATGTGTGTTTTCAGACTACTCTTACACTTATATCCACATATTTCACATTCGAATATATTACTTTCTGTATGAATTTCTATGTCTTCTAAAGCCATTTTTTTCGATAGATTTATAACTGCATATTTCACATTGGAAACGTTTCGAGGCTGAATTGGCTCGTACGCGTTCTTTCAGCTGAAATTAGATTAAAAGTTACTTTAGTGTGTGTTCTTACTTTAATATGTACATTTTTTATTGTTGGTGTTTTAACGATCTTTGGAAAGCAAGTAATTATATTGTAACAGATCGTTACTGTTAGGCTTTCGTCTCAACCTTGGAAACTTTGCGTGGTGCAAATCTAACACTGAGTAGTTAATTTTATTTGCAACACAGCAAAAACAACTAGCAATTTCCCGCCGCTCACAGTAGGTGGCTAATTTATATTATTCTTCAATGCCAAATTCTGTTCAGTTGCTTTCAATGGAAGATTTTAAAAAGAGCGAAATTGTTTTCTCCTCGGATCAGAACAACCCCACGCGACGGTTTACTACCCTTTATGGAAAAG
>JAGDQP010043354.1:687-16241 GCA_022664845.1 Lepisma saccharinum | reverse complement strand
AAAAAATAATGATTGCGTGGCTTAAAATGCGATTGTTAGAATTGCAGCTCCAACTTGTTTTTTTTCCATTAAACAGTTTTCGCAGAACTTTGAGAAATTCTAAATCTTTGTTAGTCTCTTTAGATAATGTCCTAGGATCTCTCATGAAAATTTGCCTAAAACCCTTGAACGGTTGGTGGATTTTATGGGCCATAGCTTTAGAAATAAAGCCAATAAATAAATTATGATGAAAAAGATACCTTAACCATTAGTTGTAGTGGTCCTCTTAACCTGAAGCAGTCACTTGTGCGGAAATACTTCTTGCCCTCTTCCTTAAGATTTGTGCAGCGCATGAACGTTTTAGTACCGAGCGGCCGTAGCTCAGTTGGAAGAGCGTTAACTGAACAATCGGAAGTTCTGGGAACTATCTTGACTGAGATTTTTCCAAGCAAATGTCGGGATGGTACCTTGAAAAGTAGGTCAACTACATATAAGATCCTCTCCCCAACCCAGACCTGGCCTGAGATACCTAATGGCCACAAATAAAAATTCAGAAGCTACGATTTAATATATTAAAAAAAAGTGTTATTTAAAATTTGTAAAGTGTTTATTAAATTCAAATTTAATAAAGGCTTTTAGGCAACTATGGCTCAGACCGTATTCATGATGATGGGATGAATTGGTGGAATGGAGAAAGTGGGAGAACCCCGAGAAAACTCACGCACACGGTGTTTGTCCACCACAAAGCCCACATGGCATGAGCAGAGTGTAAAGTGTTTATTTCACCATGCTTGGACATTTGTCAACTGTTTTACAGCTCTTTCCGATTCATAAGGCATTGAACTACAAGTTGGTCGACATGTGCATAGCTATCATTATATTTCTTGTATGTACATATTTGTCAGTTTGTACTGTGGAATTATGTAATGATTAAAGATACGAAAAGTTGTTAAAATCGTGTTTTTATTGTAACTAGAAATAACCCAAAGGTAATGGTCTAAAAGGGAAAAAAAGTTACTGTTTGCGTGTCCAAATATCTTCTCAATCAGGAGATCCCAATGTTTATTCAGATCTCCCATATCAGTATTTAATTCTGGCCTATTGAAAGGATGCAAACGCTTCCTTAGAAGATAGTTCAATATTGTTTGTTGAATTGTGAATTACACGAAGGTGATGTTCACATCGCATTTCGTGAAAAGATTTCACACCGGGTAAAACTTTGGTAAATTTTATTTTGTATGGGGCATTCTAGTAACTTTTGCCTTCGGCCCGTCATGCCCTGCTAGTTAAAATCCACAAACATCCATGCCCCTGGCGGGATTCGAACCCGCAAGCTTCTTGTCGCTGGCCTAACGCCTTAGATCAACCCGACACTGGGTTGTTAAGGTACAGTTTCGTTTCGGCGATGAATGCGTGCGATGGAAGCATTTAATGGGGTAGTTTAATTCGTGCATTTGGAGCGCGCGACGCGTTACTACACAGTGGACATTTATATGATTAACTTTTCGTGCATTACAAACAACTGTAATAATGATATAAGTAGCGTTTTAACCTTTATACGCCGCGCCGGATAGGTATTACAAGAAAATCGTAGACCTTCACGTTGGCGGCCCTAGTACCCCTCCTAATTGTCACAGGGACATGAACTATACCTCGTTGGAAAGCTAATGGAACACAGATTCCAACGAGGTAACTTTTGTGACCCCCCTTCCCTCCGTGCTCAACCCGTAGAAGAAGAAAATAAAAAAAATGGAAAATATAAATTTTTTGAACTTGGAGAGGCTGGCAACACTGTTATTTGTCGTACGCAAGAAAAGATATTCTCACATATACACCAGATATTGAGAACAATCGTATAAAAAAAATGAAGGGCGTAGGTGGAATAGCAATTGAGAAAAAAATTCGGAACGTCGTATCTTCCATGGTCACCCTGTATATTTTGTTTTGATGGACTATCGCATATCCTTATTTATAACATCGCCCCTAATGTCACAGGGACGTGAACGATACGTCGTTGGGAAGCTTATGGGTCACAGATTCCAACGAGGTAACTTTTGTGCCCAATCCCGTAAAAGAAGAAGAAGAAAAAACATGTTTCTGTGACTTTTGTGGGACTCTGCTAACACTGTTATTTGTCGTAACCCCCATTTACCCCTCGCAAACCCAATGGGCATATACAGGGTGTCACTAGTTAGTATATTCATTTCTCTCTATTGATACCAATTTTTATGCTTGTAGCTCCTTTTTTGGGGGGGGGGGAGTTGCCCCTCCGCCGCGGGCCCCCCGATATGGATGAAATGCCCATCGTTGGAAAGCTTCATTCTTCCTGAAGAGATTGACACCTAAATCACCCCTCTAGGCTAATTAGGAGCTGAGCTACTGAGGTTTAAAGTGTTGGCTCAGCCCTTGAGCCGTTCGGCGTCATCTAAAAGTTAGATGAAACTCAATTTTTATTCAATACAAAAGAAGAATGTAATCTCAAATTGCCTACAACTACAGGTCCATTACATCTTTGCATGTATTCTCTTTCCTCATCTCTGCTGAAGTTTATATTTGGCACAAATGATTCCAAATTCGAAGAAAACACGAATGTAAATGCACAATATTCTGCAACGCATGCGACTGCTGCAGCTTGACTGATCTCCCAGGAGTCGTTTCATGCGTTCGAGGCACAAACGATAGCAACTCCACTGATTTCCCCTCAACGTGTCAATGCATTGACGCGTGCAGCAGTTGTTTGCGATTATAGCATGCAACCATCGTTAACTGCACCTTTAGAATTGAAATTCCTTTTATGTTCACTGATTCTGATAAAATATGAAAAGAATGCCTCACCAGGCAAATGCCGAGAAAGTACTTACAAATTAACCCCAGGCCGAATACTTTGCAACATCCTTTCCCCCATCATGAACCTAAGATGCCTAAAGGACTTGCAGCGGTGACAACCCAGTGTAATTTGCGATGTGAACATCACCACATAGGCTGTTTCCGTGTAATTAACAATTCAACAAGCAAATATTGAACTGTCAATCGTGTTCCATCATTTTAAATAGGTCAGACAAGGTAAATTGTGCATGTAGCTCTCTTGATAGAACATATCCTTAAGAAACGCAGACATTTACGGTTTTTTTTTTCTTTTTCGTTTTAGACCGTCACAAAACTTATTTCTAGTTACGACAATAAAAACACTACCTTTTTTTTTAAAAAAAAAAAAAAAATCATGTCTATTCATCACATAATTCCAGAGTTCACTTTAATTTGACGAACATATACATAAAATTGTATTTACATATGCGCACATGTTGAACAATAAGTTTACAATATTCAATACACTATTCCCTGATTTAATTTCTATGTACGTGTACAGTCAGCTCTAAAAGTTGGTACAAAGTCGTAAAATTTCTCCCAATGGATTGACCGCTTTGAGCACGGTTTCCTTTAACGTACAAATCGGTCTATTCATTTCAAAGTCACTTGAAGTTTTAACACTGGGCACAAACTTTTGACGCTGACTGGACTTATATAGATCTTTTAATATCTATGCACATGTTGATCAACATGTGTACAATTTCCAGTAATATTCTATTTGAGTGTTGTTCAATATCTTACGACTTAGCAACAGTTGAAGATAAATCTCCAATCATGTTGGGAGGTAACATCTTTTTACATGCTAATCTGTACGTATTTATATTTTCAATTTACACATAAATGAAAAAAAGAAGAAAAAATATAAATCGCGCGGCCCGGGTTCGAACCTCGGGCAGGACGCTGGAGACTTTTCGTCAATGCTCCCTTCCGTAGCGCTCTGAGGTTCACTCAGCTTCCTATCAAATTGAGTACTAGAGGGCACTTTGGGAGGTAAAGGCGGCCGAGCGACCAACCACGCCACATCAAAAGTTTTGTTGCGCTGAAGAATCCTTCAGGTTGAGAGGGAAAAGCTCTTCCGTTTTTTGATAGTACATTCCTTCTCCCACTGTTAAGCATATTTTAAGCACTACTATTTAAAAAAATCGACTATAAATTGAAATTCTAGTAAGAAATTTACTAATTTTTTTGTTTTGTTAAATGAGTTAAGTGTATTTAGGCAGTTGCATGTTGAAAGTATGAATGTGGTGTGCATCGAGTGTGTGTTGTGCTTGCAGAGGACCCGCTGGCCTTCCTTCGATCCCAGCCACAGTTCCAGCAGATGCGGCAGGTGATTCAACAGAACCCGCAGCTCCTCAACGCAGTTCTGCAGCAAATTGGTCAGACTAACCCGGCCCTTCTCCAACTTATCTCACAGAACCAGGAGGCCTTTGTCCGGATGCTCAATGAGCCCGCCACAGGTGTGTACAAACGTCATAATGTACATACTTTACGTAGAATCATTTAAGGAATTACCGTAGTGATAATTAAAATAGTTCACCGTACGAGAAACTAATTCACCGGGTTTGGTTTCTCATATTTCCTTCAGAAATCATTGTCAAGGAGAAAGCATCAAACACAAGAGACGACCGATCAAAATAGAAATGACTCATTGTTTGCTGTCACTTTGCGTTAGGTGACAATTCTCCTTTGCGACCATCACAATGTAGTGTTTTATCATCTGCTAAAGCTCAATTGAACAAACTAATAACGAGCACTGTGGCTTGAACGGAAGCATGTTTGCTTCGTGAATCGAAAATCCTGGGTTCGGACATCCAGACTGAGGTTTTTCCTGGTTTCCCTGTCTCCAGCAGGCGAAAACTCTGTGATCGTACCTTGAACAAGGTCGCTACCTTTCCCTTTCCTTTTCCCAACAAATTTCAACGAGATGGTCTGAAGCCTGAAAATGCCGAACTTCTTTAGACCGAGAGTATTGATGAGCAACGTTAAGGCTTCAGCGAGTGTGAAGATTTTATTACACTGTTCATTTGGTAAGGAAGGGGAAAGTAGTGGCTGTCCTTAAATGAAGGTAATATCCCGACATTTGTCTGGTTATGACTTGAGAGATACAGGAAGAAACCTTAGTCACGAGAATCCGGGGTTCAGTCAAAAGCCTTTCACGAGGTGAACACGCTTCTGGTGGGCCACCGCACTCTCTTGTTCAGTTGTGTTTTATTTTTGAATGTTTGTGTGAGAGATTGAAGATCATAGATCAGGGTGTCTAATGACCTGGAATTTTTTGAAGTTCTTATTTTTTTAAAGCTAAATTTTCACTTATTAGTGTCCTCTCTTAAATATTTAGGAGAAAGAGTATTGAATTGGTAAATTTGTCACACAATGAGACTCTAAAGTAATTATACTTTTGGTCCAAAAGTCAGTTGACAGTCTTTGTCACAGAAAAGGCTGTTGGGCTGGATGTTCACATTGGTCACAAATGATGCTTGGGGGGTGGGGCAAGCGCAAAAATACAAGTGACCACCACGGCCACCATGTTCAAGTCCGCCGTATTGAATATCACTTCAATTTTTTTTAATAGGAAGGTAGGCATGCGTCATGTTTTATCATCAGTTTTTTCTCACGAATTCAATGCCGTTGTCCGTTTTGTCCTGTCACGAAACATTTACTAATTATGGCCTGTTTTCTCCCTCTCTATACCCTTACAACACATGCCCGAAATGACCCAAGCACCCTGTGCCACACTCCTCATGAACAGCCATCCAATGTCTCTGGACGTACGGCAGCACATGCGCGCTCAATCCGCTTCATCATATGCTGTAAATTCCGCATCTTGGAGCACACCATGGACTTAGTGGCCCCACAGGTAGAAGTCGAGATGCTTGAGATCCGGAGAGCGTGGTGTCCATTCTTCATCTACGGCATGCTGAACGCCGACCAATACCTACGAGTGCTGGATGAGGATATCCTGCCGTCAGTGTTGTTGGAAGACGGTTCCCAACTTTTTTTTTCCAGCAGGATGGAGCCCCTCCCCATTACGGACGTGGTGTGAGGGAATACTTGGATCACCAGTTCCCTGCTAGGTGGATCCGGGACCGTTGGAGTGGCCACCACGCTCTTCGGATCTCACACCTCTCGACTTCCACCTGTGGGACCACCTTAAGTCCATGGTATACTCCGTCAAGATCCGGAATTTACAGCGTCTGATGCAGCGGATTGAGGATGCATGTGCTGCTGTGCGTCCAGAGACATTGCTGGATGTGCATGAGGAGTGGAAGAGGCATTGTTGGACAGGGTGGACATTTCGAGCATGTGTTGTAAGGGATAACAGAGGGAGAAAACAGGCCATAATTAGTCAACGGTTCGTGACAGAACAAAACGGACAACGTCATTGAATTTGTGAAAAAAATAATAAAAAAAAATCCCGGCTGGACCACCTCACTTTTCGGCATCCACCCAGCGTCGTGAGGCAAACTGGGGAGTCACGTGAATAAAGAGGTGACGACCACTTGATGTAGAAAGCCCCTGATACGTCTGTTCGTGGTCAGGGTGACGCGCAGTGGTAACCCCACGGCCGTCACTCAGGTGGACGCAGTTCCACCATCCGCGCGGGCAGATGGCTTTGGGTTAGATTCAGGACCTTTCGGTCTGTAACACCAGTGGTTATTATATGTTTCTTTTAGTTAATAAAATAAACATTTTTTGTTTGGGTGCAAGAAGAAAAAAGTTGTAAATCAATGACCTGAAAAAAAATATCTAACTAATTAGACGTGGTAAACTTGGAAAAACCTGGAATTTGAAAATTAACATTTAGTAGACACCCTGATAGATGATGCGACGGATGAGATTTGCATGATTGATAAAGCTTTACTTAGTGAAGTAATAACAGCGAACGATGAATTACTTATGTTTAGTCTTTCTTTCACTTTTTTTTTTTAGATATTTATTACCTTTACAATGATTTGCGAGGGAAATAATTACTAATTTTTTCACTAATTTCATGTGCCCGTACAGTTACTTTCAGGGTAGTGTAAACTATGAAGCAACGATTTCTGGCGATAGATGGCAGCACCACCTCCGTATATCTCTAATGTAGTTTTTCTGTGCAATGCTGCTCCTATAAATTCAAGCCTAGGGAGTTCAAACTTGCAGAGAAAAAGGTTCAAAGATGGTATTTGAGGAGTGTGATTGGTGCATGAAATTTACAGCATTGTACCTCTTGTACAGCTATGGACAAAATCTTTGTCTCATGTCTATATTAACCAACCTTTATTATTGCAAGAACAATAACATCACGTAGTTTTGTGGAAAATATTGTCCTGATACTTGAAAAAAAAAATATATATATATATTCACTTTTCGTTGGCAAAAAAATTCAAAATCCAAAGCTGTCATCAAGTTATACAGTTCCCTAGTATTATATTTGTTACCCAATGCGAATTATTAATCCAAATTTTAATTTTCGTTCATGGATGTTACACACAGGGGAAAACAGATTTGGGAAACATTCTCTAAACACATGGGTCAAAATTTTTGTCCATAGTTATACCATTAACGATGTTTTTGTCTTCTTAATGATTTTTTTTCTGTCTTGTAATGATTTTGAATATGTTGTTGATACGATAGAAAACAAAGTATTAATAATACAAAAACATCTTTAATTGTTTGTATTATTGTTGTTGTTTCGTATTTATTGGTGATATGACAATAGTATAATCACATGGATAAAGGATCTTCTTCCACTAGGGTAGTATAGCTGATAACCTGAAGTTGAATATGTAATGCTCTTCTTTAGCGCTCTTCAGTAATGTAGCATACTTAGCATAAGTTTCTTCAGTTTCATGCAAGGACTTTTCTGTCCGTTTCGATTTTCATTTTTCATTGTTATAGGTTTGAATATTCACAAGAATAATCAAACGATTTCAACAATAAACAGAAAAGAAAAATCAGCACGGATAGTTCTTGAAATGGTTATGGACAAACTGGTGCATGTATATAAGGAAGAAAGATTATTTCGTAATATATACAGTTGCCATAAAACTCCAAGACCAAGGTTATGGATTTTCTTCTTGGAAAATTTGAACTTCATGGCTTGAATTTGTAGGAGCTGCACTCCAGTTTTCTCCGACGAAAAAAATACTATTAGACACATACGGAGATGGTGCTGTCACCTAGCTTTGAAGAGAGTTGCTTTACGCTATCTTTAAATAATGCTAACGAGAATTAGTTTGTCTTCCATCATTGAAATGTCACTGGTCAAAATGGATAGAGAAAGTAAAATATACATATTGAATGTACTTTACTTCAAGTATTTCTTTCTTCAAGAAATTTGAAACTATAGGGTTGGTGCGATTGAAATGACCACTGTGAAGCCTGGTGGGAAACGCAATAGCACCTTGTTATTGCATAACTTTCCATAGAAAAATCACCCCACTTTTTCGTTAAGAATTGCTGTCATAAACCACCCTCACGGCAAGATTCTTCACTAAATTTATCGCGCATCACAAGATGGAAAATATATATCTTAGGCACGTCAGGTGTTTTCTGACTCCAACTTGCCTATCTTCTCGGGGCCACGGTGGCTCAGTTGGTAGAGCGCTCACCTCTGGTGTTAGGGGTCGTCGGATCGATCCTTCCTCATGCCATGTCGGCTTTGTGGTGGACAAACACCGTGTGCGTGGGTTTTCTCGGGGTACTCCCACTTTCTTCATTCCACCAATTCATCTCATCATCATGTATACGGCCTTAAATTCAAATTAAAAATAATACCTATCTTCTCCCTTTACATTGTAGCTCCAGTCGATGGCTTAAGAATAAAGTAAAAACTTTTAGCAAGAATGTATTTTAAAAGATCATGTAAGTAATTAATTATATGATAAGCTCAGATCACAAAATCCAAATTTGCATATCATCTTCGCACAGATTTGAAAAATCGGAGCAAAAAGAAGGAAAGCGCTGGAAACATAGTATTTGAGAATAATACTCCAAGCACTTTCACGGGAAAGAGGCAAATTACAGTAGAAAATGTCTTATGGATATCCTGGTAGTTTCTGATTTGTTCTCTGCATATTTATCTGCCTTCTTTGTCCTACATTTTCGATACCCGGCTCCGCCAAGGGAATTTTTCCAAAGCGAGAGGGTCTGGAACGGTGCCCAATCAGCATCGTGATGCAATTGGGGAGCTGCTGTGAATAAAGGACAGTGGCGATCACAGTTGAGAGCTTCGGCTCTCCTCTCCCAACACGTCTGGTCAGCGTGGGAGTAATGGACGAACTCCTCCCTCCTGGGAGAGGCCTCATCCAGTAGTGGATCGAATATGGCTGTGAAATATTTATTTTAATATGTATATACATTAATACTGTACTTTAATATACAGTGTGATCTTGCAAGTTTGTTCAAATTACAGACATCTTCGTCCATGGTAAATATGTGTAATTTACCGGGCGAATGAACATAAGCTGCGTGTGTTTGAAAATTAGGTTTTAGGAGAAAGATATATGGGACGAGATGATCTGAGAATGGAAGAGACTTCATAACGAAGAGTTCCGCAAACTATATGATTCACCCGACGTTATAAGGATCATGAAATCACAACAAAGAAGATGGGCAGGCCGTTGTAGGTTGGGTGGGTTGGGGGGGGGGGGACTAAAATTATATTCTATCATGGTTGGTAAGCAGGGGGAAAGACGCCGTTGCGATGACTATTAGAACAAAAAATTGGTTTGATCTTGCCCAGGATAAAATACAGTGACGAGCGTTTTTGTTACTGCGACAATGAACTTACGAGAGGTGGTGACCATAGAGTTGGGTAGCTGATTAGTTAATGTCATTTACTACCCGATAAATTAAGTTCTGCGTATAATTTTTGTTTTTCGCGTCGATTGTGAATTCCCTCAAGTAAAATTGAATAGTAGTTTCTGGTAGTAACTTAGTTTAACATTATTGTTTAAATAATTTGGAGTGGTATTTGACGAAAAACTTCTATTTGCTGATCACGTGACTTCTGTAACTAACAGTTCTATGTGCTTACTTGGTCTTCTCCATAGATTTACAGAAATTAAGGACCTTCATTCATTGAGTATGTTCTACAAAACCTTCAACTCCCCTAAAATTGAATATTGCTCCCCAATTTGGAACATGGCTAGTATTTCTAATCAATCTCATATTGATTCTGTTCTGAACTTTTTTCTTGCTATAGTCAAAATAGAATACCATCAGTACGTAGCTTAAGCAAACCAGAGTTATTATCCGTTCTTGGTCTCCACGTACCCTCTTCTCGTCGCAAGCTGGCAGATTTGATGTATTTATACAAGATACTTAACGGTAATCTTAGAACTGGAGAGTTGATATCTAAATTTTACTTCCGTGTTCCCTTGCGAACAACCAGGAATAATAACCTCCTTCATTGTACCACGCCTAGGCTAAGTATACTGCAGCGCTCCTTATTCCATAGACAAGTACTTAATGTACAATAACCTTGATTCAAATATTGATATTTTCGGATCTGAACACACTTTCCATCGAACGCTAAATACAAATATGTGAGTTATTCCTCTTGTGTAGTATAATCGTTATGTTTTTTATATCAATTGCTGTGTTATGTGTTGTTTAAAATTTAATTGCATGTTATTCAGTTTGTAGTAAAGTTATTTAGTTTGTTGCATTGTTATTTTGTTTCTGTGTGAAATGGCAACTCAAGCTGTATCTGAAACTTAATAATAAATAAAAAAATTTCGACTACACATTTGTACAGTGGTTATGAGGTTCTCTTGACTGTACGGATGACACAGTTACTTAAACATGTGTATAAGTGTGTGTGTATATGCTCAGGCATAACTACTTCTTACTGTTTTTCAGGTTCAGGTAGTACGGCCCCAGCTACTCAAGGTGGTGGTGCTACGCCAGCCTCTGGTGGTGGTCAGGGGCAAGCAACGGGTCAAGGTGCTGGAGGTCTTTTTCCTCCTGGTGTTATACAAGTCACTCCACAAGACAAAGAGGCCATAGAGAGGGTACGTAGATTGTAGCAATGATTTTAACGTGACCGGTAGTAATTGAATTTTTTCTCACGTTTCCGAGACGAACCGACTGCACCTAAAGAGGTCCAAGTAATTTATAAAACGTGCAATCAGAATCATTGTTTGTTTTATCCATATTGGAGGGTCCTTTAAACCAGGTTTAGCCTTCTTCAATAATTTATTCTTGCAATTTCCCTTTTGTTAACATAATGCTTTCTTCCATAATAATGTCGCAGTACTTCCGTGTTTTTTTTTCTTCTTCCTCCACGCATAAATTCAATGTAAACGCAGATTCATAGAAAATGACCCATGGGGAGGAAGATAAATCCAAGAGGCTCAACAAAATGGCATAGAGCAAAACTTGTTCAAAATTCCTGTGCATATTGGTTGGGTGCGCAACATTTTGACAGTTTTTTTATACTTTAAAACCATATTTCGGACGTTAAAGTTTTACACAGGGGCAATAATTATATAGACAGTTTCTTCCCTGAGAGGTTTATACATGCATGAAAATAAAACAGATTTAAACAGAGGGACTTTAGACGCAGAATGGATTCCTTTCCAAAGCAAGCTTGAATCTAAAATGGCGGATGATCGGGGAAGGAGTTGTTGAGGAGAATTACAGCGATACTTTCACAAGGTTGACATGAAAACATGGCAGATCCTAAGTTTCGTAACTTGTTAGAACCGGAATATGACAGTGTTTCGTCATAGCCCCTGAAAGTTTTTGTACACTTGTTACATAAGCTACTAGGATTTTCAAGGGCCTCTAATATGTCAGTCTTTCAACTTTGTCCTGATACGCTTTCAGATTGGCTAAAAGGGTGGTGGTAGGAGACAGATGCGCGTTGTAAGCAAGTTCTTTGAGATTGAAAGACTATTTTGGAAGCATTACTAGCTTGTAACTCATCCTCCTCCTGTTGTGGCTGGCAACAAGAATTTCCGTGGTGCAGTGCACTGAATTTTCTTGTAATACGCCAGAAACATGAATTTGAAAGAAGACTAGTCGCTTTCAGAAATACAAAGTCACGGCTCTATAAAAAAAAAAAACATCCGTGAAAGGTATTTTTTCTACTTTGAAAACCTGTTTACCAGTGCATGTGAGGGTCCGTGAAAATAAATGCTACTATTTAATTGGAGGGAAGTCGCCGTGGTTTGGGATGTAGCGCGTTGGACTACGAATCGGGCGACCCAGGTTCAAATCCCAGCCAGGACGCTGGAGACTTTTCTTCAGTGTTGTTATGCCTGGCACTCTGAGATGCACTGAACCTGCAAGTCATGATATTGAGTTTCAGGGCGTGAATTCAGTCAAGTAAACTTTTTAGCTTTTTAATGGTCTGTTTCCCAAATATGGAGAAAACATATTCTCATACATCTGAACCATGTTTGATATTATGAACGTTTAGTGTTATGACAGCTGTGAAATATAGTCGTAGGATTCATATCTTGGAAGTTCGTGTGTGGCAATTCTGTTTTCCCAACAATTCATGTTTTTGTTTCATGAAAAGGTCATGAATTTGGCTTGTGTTAATTCTGTGGTGTGGTAAAATGTTGAAATTAAGAGGGCTTCTCGCTCCAACCCCCCATTTTTTAACATTTTAAGAGTACTATCAAAATTGTAAGTTCATAGCGCACTAGAACTTATAAATTTCTATGAAATACAATGGACAGCGATCTCGAGATCTTGTTCATTGATGAGTGATACGTTTTCAAAGATTAGGACGTCATTATTTAATTGAAGTCTCAGCACTCATCAATCGACAAGATTTCGAGAACGCTGTCCATTGCATTTCATAGTAATTTGTAAGTTCTAGTGCGCTGTGAATTTATATTTTTGATAATACCCTTAGTTTTCGAAATATTTTGAAAAATATTAAAAGTGGGAGCTCCTGCGTAGCCTAGTCGGTAGCGCGCTCGACTTCAGTGCGAGCGGTCCCGGGTTCGATTCCCGGTGGGGGCTCAAAAATTTCGGTGTTGACCCAGCATCGTGAGGACAATTGGGGAGCTGTGAATAAACGACAGTGGCGATCACAGTGAAAGCTTCAGCTCTCCTCTCCGAACCCGTCTGGTCAGCGTGGGAGCAGTAGACCAACTCCTCCCTTCGGGGAGAGGCCTCATCCAGTAGTGGATTGAATATGGCTGTGATTTATTTATTAAAAATGGAGGGGGGGACGAGCGAGGAGCCCTATTAACATAAAAATTTACGGTTGGGATTGCTGTCTATTTCACCTCCATGACATGCTGTATAGAATATTCCTTTCGTCTTGACACTCTCCCATCTTCTGATTGGTGGTTACGAGGTCCAGGAACCGCACTACAGACGGAGGTTTTAGTTGAGGAAATTAACGATTTAACCTAAGAACGAGTACAGAAAATTCCTCAACTAAAGTCTCAGCCTGTAGTGGAATGTCTGGGCGAGAGGAACATTGCTTATAGACAGAGAGTTGGCCGTGCTCTCGTGGTGTAATGGATATCATACCCAACCTGCAACTGGGAGATCAGAGTTCGAGTCCCATGACGGGATTTTTATTTTGTATTTTCTTTATGTAATTATTGGGTAAAGCTGTAGACGGTAGTCGAACGGCAAGCTTGAAGCTGTTCCGCTAAAAGGAGCCACTGAGGAGAGTAATTGGAAAAGGTTGAAACTGTCAACAATTAAGTTTTACAACTAAAATAAGTTAAGAATGTAGTCAGTTGGTTATTGAGACTTTAGAATTTCTAAAACATATTTGTTCTGTAGCTACGTTGATTAAAAAAATAATGCTTGTTAGGTTATTGCTGAAAAAAATGTCGAAATATTTCTTTAGGGAAAAAAATGGAAATGCGTGTAGCTTGGCGCAGGAGACGTTGATACTTTACAGAAATAAAACTGTCGAACTTCGTTTTACTATCATGGTCAGAAGAGGTTATCCTGATGGTTATACAATCCTCATAACGCCAAGAAAGCGAATAAAGTAAATTCAACAGCGAAAATATAGGGTGTTCATAAATTTCGCTCTCTGTATATCTGAAACGAATGGAAATATAGAAAGAATGCCGAAATATTTTATTGTTCAGAGGAGCTAACATATTTTTTTTAAACCTTCGACCCGGTGGGGGCCTAAAAAACTTCACATTGCAAGAGGGGTCCAGTATTATATCGTCTGAAAGATCTTGCCAAGAAATTGGAAGTATCTCCGAGACCGATATGTTATTCATATTCAAAATGGCGACGGGTCAAAGTTCCTAAATAATTATACTATTATTAGTATTTTATTCTGTTGCTACTATTTTGTTTCACTGTCGTAAGATCGGAGCAGAAGCGTTCGAGGTGGCAAATTGCTTCACTAACAATTTTTTTGAACCCCTTATAAATGTAAACCAAAATCAAATTTGGAATTAAGTATTCTCTTATTTTGCTTAGGTCGGGAAAATTCAGTTTAAGCGTGCGAGGTGGCATAATCCTCTTTTGCTCTTTTGTTAATTAATTTACACAGTTACGTCGAAAAAGAACCAGTGGGGAAGACTGGTTCCATTTTTTTACAAACTGTACTTACAGTATAATACGCAAAGAATTAATATACCATAACGTGGGGTCCGTTCCCGTAAGTAGCGTTTGATCCACAGAACCAGATGCCTTGTGCTGGTAGACGTTTGGGGAAAACAACCCCGAAATCCTCGATTGGACGCCATTGTTGAACGTTGGTCGCGTTTATCTGTTCGGGAACAACCGGTATGTGGTGATCCTACACGAAGAAGTTTCCAGGCGTATTAGAAACTTGCTTGCAATAACAATAGCAGTCTGTTTTGTAGGACGTCAACGTTAATGGTGGTGTGACTTTGGCAGACCCTTTATTACTGGTGCAGACACAGTCTCACTTTGTGTACGCAGTCATGTCCAACCTTCATATTACGCCCAGGCAGCAGCTTCTGCTGTTATAATAGAGTAATGGAATCGGTCATTTTGAAAAGGAGTCATCTCCAGGTGTTTGCAAAGTTGACATTTCTATGGTTTCGAATTCCTTGCGTATCCGCGCATGTAGTGAGCATGCAAGTCTCATCCGCTAGAGCACTGCTAGGCAGGGTCAGATTCAGCGTTCATTTGGGAAAAGGGCCATCTCCCAGAGCAAAATGAACAGCATTCAGCCTACGCAGTTGGTTATTGTTGCCCGGCTTCTCACTCTCCCTCCACGCTTCCATTGTTTGGCTGATGCAATACGCTTATCAGTAAAGAAAGAACTGTCAGTCGTATGTGGGTAATACGTCACCCCGGAGGTGACTGTGTATGCAAGAGAAGATCCCGGAGAGCGAAGGTTTCCGAAGTACTTGTAGCTCTCCCGGTAAAAGAAGAAAGGAGGGTGTGAGAAAACAGATCGCAGTAAGGGATTCGGGAGGTCGTGGGTTCGATTCCAGCGGCCGACCATCCTGACTTGAGATTTTCCTCAGTTCCACCAGGAAAATGCCGGAATGGCACCTTCAACATAGGCCCTGACCGACACCTTCCCGAATCCTTTACCCTTCCGTATCCCGGCCTGAGCCGTAGATGCTTAAATGCCATAAATAAAATTGAAAACGGCTTATCCTTCTCCCAACAAAATCTATTATTCTGGACATTTTGTACGATGCAAAGGGTCTATTGTTATTTTTAAGTAAGCTGTAATCCACTTTAAAAATAGAGATTTATTACTTTATTGTTTCTGAACTTGTAGCGCTTTAAATACT
>JAGDQP010043353.1:0-13978 GCA_022664845.1 Lepisma saccharinum | reverse complement strand
TATTTCTACAGTACATGGTAATTCGTTTTCCCTTTCTACTAAGCTTATCTCCCTTTGGCAAATCTATTTCATTGATAAATTCCTCCCTGAAACTCGTGTGCTACAGTACTTACATAAATTACATCACGTATAATACCCCTCTCCTGGCTAAAGGAGTTAATTCGTGCATTGCTTATGTTGTTTCTGGAGTTTCGTGCATAACATCCATAAAGACCATTTAGTAAGGGGAAAAAAGAAAAAGAAAAGAAAGAATGAGAGAAAAAAATGAAAACGTATTTTCTATCGTTTAACGCTTGGAACGCCAAGATCGGGTCATAAATGACCCATACAGTCAAAATATTATTTTTGGCCAAAAATATTATGGTAGAAAATGACGTTAAATCCATGTATTTATTGTGTAATAATTTAAGAAAATCAAGCATGAGTCAATTGGACCCAATCTTGGCGTTTTGTGTAACTATTTTTAAATGTCATTCTATATTAAAATATCAAGTTGCTGTCGGTTCTAATGATCACACGTCTCTTTCCAAACGACCTACACTTTATAATTTCTCAAGCAAGGAGCGAAGAAACGTGGACGATGTTGCTTGTGTAATGGTAAAGGCAAGTACTCCGCATACTGTCAGCAATGTATTCATCAGAGGCGGCGTTTGGGGGTGGCAACTGGGGCAACCGCCCCAGGCCCCGCGCTTAGGGAGGCACCGCGTTCCAAATTGATATTTTTTTTTACTCAATGATATAAAAGTTGATTTGTAAAAAAAAGTTTACAAATAAACTAGTTTGTATAGTTTCCATGCGAAATGTAATGTGAAATGGAAATGAATAAGGAAGCACTTGTAATTAACAATGCAGTTTTTTAAAAATATATTGTACTTCCTTTAAGTAAATTATGTCGGATTTTTTTTTCATAAGAAACCGTTGTTCATTAAAAAAGAGAATATTTAGTAATAAATTTAGGGTTAGGAATGAAAGGAAGAAGTGAGAGGAAGCATTTAGGGGGAAGTTGCTTACTGCTTTATTGGCTTTAGATGTAACATTTCGGCGCTCAGCGATCTTTACTTGTACTTTGGCCCCGCGGGGTCATTATTGCCAAGAATCAGAATACAACAGATACGGTGTGCTTTACATGTGAGAGTGAGAGAGTAAGGTAGTTTCATTCTGGTAATTTTATATGTAGTACTTTATATGTGTAAATAAGTAAGAGACTCATGGTACCTTCATCTTTGTGCAGCCATGAAAATGGTTGAATTGAATTTATTTTAAGGCCTTTAGGCAACTATGACTCAGGCTGTATGGATGATGATGGGATCAATTGGTGGAATGAAGTAAGTGGGAGGAAACGGGAGCACCCCGAGAAAACCCACGCACACGGCGTTTGTCCACCACAAAGCTCATATGGTATGAGCAGGGATCGATCCGACGACCCCTAGCACCAGAGATGAGCGTTCTTCCAACTGAACGTTACTGTATTTTTCATTATTTTGTAGTATCTACTTGAAAAAATAAAATGCAATAAATAAATACAATACAATGAATACACCCATACTCTAAAATAACTTGATTTTGAACAAGTACTTTATTTGATACGAGAAATACACATGGGTCGAAAATGACTCATCTTGGCGTTCCGTGAAATGAAATTATCTTGGCATTCTGAGGGTTAAGGATAATTCATCGTGATTTTGTCATATACAAACATAATTTAAGAAAAAGAAAAATATACAAGAAAAGCAAGCGACAAGAAGAACTCACACAAAAGTAGGAGTAGACTTGCACTTGGAAATATATCCGTCAAACTGCTGTTTGGATGCAATTATTGTTTACCGTTAATACCATAATTTTGAGTTTCTAATACAACATATAAATAGGGAAACTATATACAGCTGGTAAGAAAAGTATTTGCACAACTTCCCACAAAGAGGAAAAACAGACTGTATCACAAGTAAAACACGGGCCATTTCGAAATCTCTTGCCCTTTTATGGTAATTTGGATGCCTTAGATAGAATACTATAGAACTAACTACCACTCGATACACCTGTAAGGTACCAGGCAACGAGAGAGTGAGGACTATGTAAATTAAAAGCAAAAAAAGTATTTGGACAACCCAATACTCCTCTCGAAATAAGTGTTCTAGTTATCCTTTTGTGTGTACAAGAGCAGTCTACGTAATGTATTGAAACAATCCACGCCACGTCAGGAAAGCCAAGCTTGTTTGCAAGCCATGCTTTACCGTTGGATACATTATAAAGAAACATAAAACAGAGCAATTATTGCGGAATAGAATCCATTCTGGACAACCAAGAAAACTAACTGCGCGGAATGAAACCTACATTCATTATTCTGTGAATAGAACTCAAAGAATTAGTGCTAAAGTTTTGGCTACTTCACTCGCCTAGGATATGCAAGTTACTGTTACACCACAAACAATTAAAAATTCATTGAAAAAATTGTGATTTAGAAGATGTGTAACCAGGGTATGAATACTGGCCACTCTATTAGTAATTACACAACGCCAAATCATAACAGACCCTCCAACATTTTTACCAATTGAAGCAATGTTCTGCTTTCTGAAAGCTTCATTCTTCTTTCGCCACACGTCCTGATATCCATCACTACAATACAAGTTTATCTTCGTCTCATCCTAAAAAAAAAAAAAAAAAAAAAAACTTTTTTCCAACATTCCAGGCACTCATATCATTATTTTTGTGGAAATTAGAACTTCTTCTTTCTGCTTTCTTCTTATATATGTGTTTTGTTTCTGGCTACACATCTTCTGAATACTTTTTTTTTTTTTACATCTACATATCTGTAACATTAACTTGCATATCATAGGCAAGTGAAGTAGCCAAGTCTTTAGCACTAATTCTTTGAGTTTTGTTCACAGAATGTAGCTTTCATTCCGGGCATTTAGTTTCCTTAGTTGGCTAGAACGAATCCCCAATAATTATTCTGTTTTATGTTTCTTTATTATGTTTTCTTTATGTTTCTTTACGCTAGAACATGGATTTCCAACGAGCTTGGCTATGTCTCAGTACTTTTACTTTCCGCGCGTAATTTGAAATTAAAGTGAGCAGTTCCAATGTTGTTCAACTCACTTTGTTCCCCATGCTGCTTCTTTATGCCTGACACGGTGTGGATTGCTTCAATACATCACGCAGAGTGCATTTGTACACAACAGGGTACCAAAAACGTTTCTTTCGAGAGTAGTATAGGGTTGTCCAAATACATTTTTGCGATGAATTTACGTAGTTGTCACTCTTTCGTTGCCTGTTAGCTTACAGGTGTATCGAGTAGTAGTTATTTCTATAGCATTCTATCTAACGTATCCAAATTATCATAAAGAGGCAAGATATTTCGAAATGGGCCACGTTTTGCGCGTGATAAGTCTGTTTTTCCTCTTTGTTTAACTTGTCAAAATATTTTTTTCTCACTGTAAGTGAGCCAAAAGCTTCTTGAACCATGCCTGTCGAGATCAAGAACGGAGAATTAAAAGAAGAAAAACAATATTTGTCTAATAAAGCAGTAGCGCGGCGGAAGGTTGAGCCGGACAGAAAATGAATCACATTTGGAAAAGCTGAATAACTCCACTGCATATACTAACATCAGTTTCTGTTATTTTCTAGTAACAGCAGAAACTTTATTCTTATTAGTTAGAACATAATATGCTTTAGTGATTTTTTTAACGTAGTACAAACATAGTTAAATTCTGTAATAGCTGGGCCTGGGGAAGCCTTCATAATGACTATATGTATACTATTATATGTTTGTTTTTTTATGCATATACAATATTTGGCAAAATCTAAATTGGATTTTTATCATATGTGCCTTCTTAGACCCTTATCTGGCAACAAAAAATATCTGAATGCCCCCCCCCCCCCAAAGTTACACAGAAATCGGCGCCCTTAGGAGCCCTGTCTCCTAGTACTTGGCTTGCGCTTATTAGAGGCTAAGCTTGGCATATAAGTAAAAGACCCAGAGTGTGAACTCTCGCAATTGCCAGCGAAAATCACAAAACAAAGACGGTTAAAATAAGAAGACGTTTATTCTTATAACTTCACATTTCGTGAGAAAATTAAACTATCAACTATCAATCTCAAGTGAGTACCTGATTCATCTTTTACATCAGTAAGTCACATATACGTACATCTTAGTCGTATACCATCTTAAACAAAAATGTTGACTTATAAAATGTGCCTCATATTTTCGTCTTCAAATACCGTTGCATATATAATATTTAAACTTTATTAAACATCAGAACATAATATAAAAATATTTATAATGAATAGCTAACTAAACTTCCGGTAAAAAAAATAGTGCTACCATCTAATATCCTGGAAATCGACACTCGTCTAAAACATTACCAACTAGGCCCAGTTCCAATGATTACCCTTTTTCCTAAACAACGTAATCTAATGCCTGCCTTCTCTCGCTATAGTAACACACACTAGGTTACGTTAGATTGGAACTTCGGAAATATCGAGATGACACATATATCCATTACAAGTGTAAAAGCAAAGGACTGACCATCGACAAGTCAGGTATGAGCCATATTATTCAACAGGACTAGAGTGGGTTCCATCCGAAAAAATTACGGAGATTGTGAGTTGAGCCAGTACGGTACGTCGAGATAGTGAAACGTGTACGTGCGGGTGTGATCAACGAACGTCCACAAACGCAGCGCAGCCACGCAGGTACGTCCCGATGCACAGTGTAGCTCATAATTTATGACAATTTGTCATTCGAGCTCCGACATAAAGCAAGTGGACACGCCTTGAAGGAATGTCATATTAAGGTTCACTAACTCCAAAAAATTGTACGAGCGCTACCTTGCGGGGAATAAGTGTCAGTGGGTAGTTACTCTAAATGAAGCCCTCATCTACCTGGATGACACTAACAAACCACGCGTAATTATATACCAACCAAAAGTTCAGAAGCCGTTTTCGAACTTCACCCGAAAAAAACGTAAAAAAATTTCGAAAGGGTTCATGGTAGTGACTGGTTTCTGTGTCCGTGGGAAACTCACGATTTTCTGAGTGGGAAAATTGTGAAAATCAATGCGTAGTACCTCCAGGATAATGTTGTGAGCCATATTTACGATGAAGACATGCCTCGTTGTACGTAAAGTTCTAAGCAATCTAACGTGAACAAGGCATTAAGGATAAGCCGTCAAGCCATACTGTTCGATCTTCTATCACGTACTACAGCAGAAAGGAGGCTGTAACGGACATCCTTGTCATCCGATTTTTGTCAGTCCCTGTCAAGTCCACGGATACATCTACTATGAAGTTTTGCGTCTTCTGGTCTCTTGAAGAAAGGTATTGTTTGACTACGTCCCACCAGTGTTGAGGGTCTTTGGAAATGATGTAAACAGGTATGGAAAAACACTCCTCTTGTTCTTTTGCGGAGAAGCGTTCTACACTGGATGTTGCGTCAGTTGCGATGCCGAGTCGTAGTCCAGGTCAGCGGCTCTCACAATGAAAACCATCGGTGGTCATGGAAGAGGATTTCACAGTATGCATAAAATCGTCCCATCTTAACTGAATTAACTCTATTACTAAGAAATACTTTGAAGAAACTCGATTTTAAACTTAATGACAAGTTACGTGACTTAGTCCATCTTATTCATTCCTGGAAGTATACTGAAATTACCGACATCTTGTTGTCACTTTTCTCTCTCTCTTTTTTTTAATATCAATGACAGCTTCTGCTAGCGAATGTAACACCAGATTCGACTGATACTGATGAAATTTATGAAGGTAAAAAAATTGATGATCAAATATCAGGTACAAAAAACAACTCCCATATACTACCAACTGAATAAAGGAAAGAAGAAAGTGCCCCTTCATATTATGCTGGTTCATACAATATACGAAAGATGCAAAAGTAAAACGTTGTTGACATCTGTGAATGGCGTTGGGTTTCAGTTTCATGTGAAATTGGAATTTGCTCCCTTCATATGTTGTTGCATCAGATAAAAACACACTTATGTCACTACCAAGTCACTTCAGCAGAACAGAGTTCACTGTTCGAGTGGTTATAATTTTAATTTTGAAACTCAATCAACACTGTAAGGGAAATTTGGAAGCCACGGTATTGGTACTCTTCCAATACCGCTCTGAGGAACTATTTAAGAGGACGCCAAATGTCATCTACTGATTCGAAGAAAAGATGGTGCGACGCCTATTCCTTAATCTCGAGTCGACATCTTCCGAAGTCACAGGGGTCA
The DNA here is from genome assembly GCA_022664845.1 of Lepisma saccharinum. NCBI lineage: Eukaryota > Metazoa > Arthropoda > Insecta > Zygentoma > Lepismatidae > Lepisma > Lepisma saccharinum. The sequence goes on along the minus strand of JAGDQP010043353.1, from coordinate 7,751 downwards.
TTTTTACCTGTGCTACCATCTCCAGTCACAGAGTACGCAACGGCGCACTAAGAAATTTTGGTGACGTGAGACAGAAGCTAAATCAAACCCACATGCCAATCTTCTGGGATCAAGGAGTATCCTGTATAGCTGCGGATATCATAATCACTCACCCAGAAGATTTTCCTGGTATATATCCAAAATTAGGGATATTTCATTTCACAAAGGTAGTCTTGATATGCTCTGGCAGGTGAAGTGGATTCGATGGTGCTCTGGCTGAGACAGATCTTGGATTCTGCAGAAAGTGTATATACTGAAAACCATTATATAAGGTCACTGAAAGGAATGCTCAAACTGTCAGGAGCAATTAGAAGGTTAGCATGAAATGCGTTCTGGGAATATTTTATTTATTTTATTTAGGGGACCCGCATACCAGCCCTGCCTCTTTGTATCCTTTACACAAGCCAAGTTGTGTACTTTCAAGGTCGTACATCACACTCATTTTTGAGCTCCTTGCCTTGGGGCAGGCATGTCCCTAGAGATTTTTTTTATATAGGGACCCTCCTTTCCACCCCCACCTCTTAGCTATATTAGCTCAATCTTGTTTCGAGTGCCTGAGGGGCACAACGAATCTGAAATGGATTCTCCACAAGATTGGGGTAGGCCATCCCCCGAGTTCGTCTCCCTGCCTCAACCCCTGCTCGGCATCGAGGCATGGTGGCGATAGGACCTGATTGGACATTTTTATTATAAAAAAAAGAGCTGGGAGGGTTGAGGGATATATTCTAATGGCCCAGTTCCCGGTGGACAAACCTGGGCCTTATTTCCGCGAGTTGGAGGACTATTTTACTTTATTGTATCTTTTCTTCAGTAAAATACATTAAATACTTGAGCAGTACAATATTTACCATTTTTTATAGTTTATATATATATATATTAGTACAGATTGTTTACAGATTATATTAGTACAGATTATATATTTAATTGTTTAGTCTTTTTACGTTGAAATAAAGTATGTTTCTTTATTGATTTAATTGTTGTTTCCCAGTTTATATTTCACTCACATTCACACATTAACGCTTATTGCTGTTTAACTATCTTATTATAGTTTCATTATTATTCCTATTCCTATTGATAACCTCTATGTAACTCTAATCTCAAAGGTTCCTTGTAATGTATTAGCATGTCTCCTCACTCTTATTACTTTACATACAATTGATATAATTTTAATATATTTCGTAAAACTAAGCCCTCCAAACCCAATACAACCAATATGCAATTTAGTTCCTAGCTATCTATTTCAATTCCCATTTTATATGAAAAAGGACAAAAAGAAAGAGCACCAGACGAAACATTCATTCGCTCACACATTCATCCATCGATGGGGAACTGGTCGATCCGATTTGGGCCCCCGGCAGCGGGATTTCTCCTCCATATCCTATGATTTTGGCTGGTCCGGGGTATCCTCATCTTCTCTCTTCCATCTTCGCCACATCGGACCAACACTTCACTTACGCTTCATACACTAATTCACTAATTCATTTAAAGAACAACTTTATTTAGAATCGTCTGCCATCCAGAGCTTTTATGCTGTCCTAGCCTTTCGGTGGCAGCAGTTCTGGGGGCGCGTTTTATATTATGTTTCCGTCTAAATTTATTCATATCACACGATCACGCTATCACTCACGCCACGCATGTCGTTCTGGGGATGATTTTTGGAAAGAATCAAGACCGTGGAAGAGCCGGAAAACCACAAAGTTCGCTTGTTCCTCACGATTTTAAATTGGCCATCCCTTGTCCGACAAACGATTCATCCACGCACGCGTTCAAACTAAATGCACACACGATTTCTGCTACACGACACACGAAAAAGACGATAGCGAAAGTTCTACAAGTACGAGAGTTGTGTTTCTCATGTTGCTTCCACACTGTCACTGTGCCGCTCAGTATTAATCTCCATTAATGTATCTTCTTCTGCAGATATGAGATATTTTATTAGCGAGCGAATCCAGGGTGATTCTTTTCTCCTCATTCTCCATAATTTCCCTGATGCTTAGGTTCCGCAATTCCATGCGCCAGTCCTCAATCAGTTGAATTGTTTTGCCCTCTGCATCCACTCCATTCAGCAGCCACTCGATGACCATGTGTTCGGGCGTAGAAATATGTCCACAGTCGCACTCCGGGGCATCCACTAAACCCAACTCATGGAGTTTGTTCAAGTAAGGTCCATGACCGCTTAGAAAATGGACCGCTCCCCTGCTAGAATTCCAATTCTTCTGCCGGAATTCCGGCACTCCAAGAAGCTCCTGTGTTCCATCGCTCAGAGACCTCTGGGGTTTGCGGGACGGACTTTTGGCCAGGCATCCAGAATGTTCTCCTGGCCTTTGTTTCAGAATGTTCTCCTGGCTTTTGGAACGTCCTTGGGAGCATTCCCTATCTACTATATACTAATTTTATTAAAATATGCTGGAATAAAACAGCACGAAGAACTACTCTTCCAAGTCACTTAGTTCGAGAAGCCTTGAGACTACGAGAACTCTCAACAGTGCAAGCCACTTTACTCCAAACTACTTTCTTGTGTTGGTGACCTAAGAGAAAGTGTACGTAACTTTGTAGCTGAAATGTTGTGAGAAGTCAGAGTTGTGCAAATACATAAACAATTTCTTAGCACTCTGGAAATCTTATTAAGCTCCTAGTTAGATCGGACCGTGAAACTCTTTCATGTGGAAACTGTTGAAAGCCTAATATCCATATTTTTCTGTTATAATATAATAAACCGGGAATTTTCAACGCCTTATTTTTCGTGCTGTGAGGGTCCTGGTCACCCCTGACAGAAACACTGTTCAAACGCAAGAAAAAAAATTAAAACCTGCTTTGCTCTCCGGGTCACAGGGTTCAGACCCGGTTCAAAACGATCCGAATGACCCGTTCTGGTCCTAACATGTGACCCGTGTTTCGGTCAAAGTCAAAGTTACCTAAAGGGCATAAATCAAATTCTATTTGATGAAACTCGAGGACGTGTATATAATACTTGCCCCTCCTTTTTTTTTTATTTAAAAAAACACTGCAAAAAAAAAAAAAAAAAAAAAAAGATTAATTCAACACTTTTCGGTGTCCCAGACAGACCAACACTTTTTGTGTTAAATCAACACCGTTTGTTATGTGATTTCGGTGTTTCAGCACTGTGATAGTGCTAGCATGACAATCTTTATTAAGTTGAATCGCTGAAATCAACACCGTATGTTGTGTTGATTCAACACAAAAAATGGTGGTCACTCAGGGACACCGAAAAGAATTGAATTAACCACGTATTCTTTTGCAGTGCAGATACTAACGCCAAGTGTGCTTAGGAAATTGAAATATCCATTTTCTGCCCGCCAGTATTTTTGGAGTGTGAGCATTCTGTGACAGTATTATTTGGATAACCAAGACGTTTTGTGTGTGTTCTTGATTATTATGGAGGTTTTAAATTGCACGGGTCGTCATATTGTGGTACAGAACTAACTAATTACTTCCACTTTAGGTTCTTCCAGATTTGTCCCGTATTTTTTAGTATTATCCCGTGTATTCATCAAAAGGTGGCAACCCTAACAGTATTAAAATAAGCACACAAACAAACATACATATAGAAATCATCACAGAAAAATGACAGCCTCCGTGACCGGGACTCGAACCCGGATTTCCCAGTTGCCGGCTAGGTATGCTACCAATTACACCACCACGGCATAGCCAATTTTCTGTGTAGTTTCTTTGACCAGGATTTTATGATTTCACAGACAGACTGTCCAGGCCTTGCGTTTTGGACTACCTTCTTTTCCATACACAGAAAATTGGTTATGCTGTGGTGGTGTAATTGGTAGCATACCTAGCCGGCAACTGGGAGATCCGGGTTTGAGTCCCGGTCGCGGCGGCTGTCAATTTTTCTGTGATAATTTCAACATTTACCAACACAAGGTTTATTGTGAAAAAGGTAATAACATCAAAACATACATATACTTTGGTTAATCATTGACCAATCGATATTATTGAACAGATTCGTTGCCCGCTTCTCGTCAAAATACGTTCCGCCGCTCCTGTCCCAAACAATCGTAAAACAAACTTGTTTGAACAACATAAGTGACTTCTCGAACAACATTGTTGCTGGTTGTTATAGGTAACCTAATTCAAGCTTGTTGTAACAAGCAGTAATGCGAGGAAGTTTACAGAACTTGAAATTTATTTGTATTGTGTTTCTTTGCACTTCCGTTGAAGTCGCATCACACGTAACAGGACTGTTTCGCCGTAGACTAATGTCAGTCAACTCCCATTCTATCACTACAAGCGTCTATTGCGATCTAATGAATTAAATATAAATAGCACTTGAAAAGTAAGGTAGGGTGTGTGGTTCCATGGCGTAGTGACTACAGCATCAGCCCGTAGTGCATGGTCCCCGGTTCGATCCCCACCCGGAACAACGTTTTTTTAAAGAAGTACATTATGATTTTCTTTCTTGTCCTGTCAAAGCTATTTGAGGAGAAATAAGCAAAACCTTACATGTCCATTCTTTTTATATATATATATATAAAAGTTTTGTTATCTTTCTGTAGAGAATCATAAAATAATTTTATTACCATGGATTAAAAAAAAAAGAAAATAACTATTATTTGATTCAACTCTTCAGTCAAGTCTTAAAACGAACAAAACATTTTTTTAGAGTCAAAAATGGACATGTTAGGTTTTACTTGTTTGCTCCTCATTTCAACCCTGATTTTTGTAAACTAGACTGCGTGCGCAATTCAACCTTCTTTAAACCTTTTTGCTTGATTTGCTAAATTTGTATAAGTTACAAATTATTATTTGTATTTGTATTTGTATATTTGCTTATCAAAGGAAACTTGATTCATTTTTAGGTTTGGTCAAAATTGTTTATATGGGAATATATTACAAAACTAAGAGCTGTGATCAATTAACTTCACCTGTCAAGTTATTTCATTAATTGGGTCCTGGAACTGATTCAGAGCTGGATTAAGGATCGGGGAATCTAAAGGAGCTGTAGGCCAGAGCCGCCATTCGTTAAAGGACCTTGTCAAAGGAAAATAAATTACCCTTATGACTAGAAGGGATAGATAACAGAGGCCCTAAGAGAGTATGTATCCCTCAATAGCCCTGGGGTCCAAAAATAGCTTCATCCAGCACTCAATTGCTTAACACCATTTTACTGGTCCACGATCTCCAAAAGTTGAAAAACAACATCTATTTAGAATAATGATTTAAACTAAAATCAATGATTTTGAGCCTCGAGTCACAGGTTCAGATTTATTTAATTAACACTCTATAAATATTTTTTCCAATTTAATTCTTTTTTTTTTTCACTTCCAATCTTTCTCTGTTCCTATGTGTTTTCCTTGGAGTAATGATGATAAAGAAATTATGCCTATCGCTGGCTTTCATCCTCTCCTTTTAAAGCCTTTTCGTCTGAAGTGTAAGCTTTAGATATGCTGTTGTGAGAAATTGTCGTGATACCCTTTGAGTGACCTCAACTCTTGTTTATAGTCTCTCTCTTTCGTGTGAGTGTGTGTGTGTGTGTGTGTGTGAGAGAGAGAGAGAGAGACAGAGAGAAAAAGAGTGTGTGTGTGTGTGTCTGAATCTCGTTCGATCATTATTCCTCATGTGATCGTCAATGTGCAGGAAATTTTAAAGCGGACAGTGTCTTTCCCTGGGGCTCGCCCTAACATTGGTAATTTGAAGTCCTCTGAAAAAGTTGTCATGTTAGTCACTTAACAATGAAACGAAAACCACTTTGCGATTTTATTTTTCTTTCTTTTTACATTATTTTCTTTAGTTCACAATAGTTCGTGGTGTCCTCAAATCTTGCAACGTTAATTTAAATCATTATGCGACGTCATAGAATGATGAAATTTTGCACAGCGTCGTAAGACGGGTGACAATACAATATTACATTGTTACGTTAATATTTCTATATTTTAAAAGCAAACTTTAATATATGTATTTTTTTATTCTCAACTTCTTTATCCTAAAATAAATACTAGCCTGCAACTAGCCTGGGTTTTCCTGGTTGCATAACACTTTAGGATTTGGGGCACAAAACATTTAGGTTGAGAAAATGTATCCGAACATAGAAATAACTCCAAAAAAATATTAATAAAAATTTTAAAGACATTTTTTTCTTAATCAATTCGTACTAAAAGTAAAAAAAAAATATCTTAAGACATCTTTAAGATAAACTGAAAAACTATTAATTCTTAACGAAATATGTTTTCATCCCAGATATACAATACATTAATTTCTAATTACGGTATTATTCAAGGAACAAATCTATTTTTGATGTTAACTACCGCCCGCAAAGATCAATTATCTGTAGCTCAAAATCCCGGGAAATAATCTGCTTCTATTCAAGGGCAGAGATACATGTTTTGGTTTACTAGTACATTGTTTCTGAATTTGAATTTAATTTTTAAGTCCTTTGCGCAGCTTTGGCTCAGGCCGGATGAATGATAAGATGAATTGATGAAATGAAGAAAGTGAGAGGAAACTGGAGAACCCCGAGAAAACACACGCACATGGTGCTTGTCCACCACAAAGCCCACATGACAAGAGCAGGTAACGATCCGACGACCCCTAGCGCCAGAAATGAGAGCACTCCCAATTGGGCCACCGCGGATACACTAGTAAATACATTGTGTTCCACTATAAAAAACACTGGGCATTGCTCCCTCATCCTCCGGGCTCCAAAGCTCGCCCCATACTGTGAAAATATATACAGAGTCAGTGTAACAAAATATATATGTATATTTCGTGGAAAAGGCTAAAGGGCGAATCGTCAGGGACCGAAGTCCAAAATTACTAGATTGGCCCATATGAAAATAAAGTTTACCAAAGATTTACATAATAGTATGGGGGTGATTTTAAAAATTGAATTATAAAATAGGGTGGCAACGCTGACAACTGGCTGTTTGGGTACAGGGAACAACCACAATATGTTCCAATAGTGTCGAATATGTATATTCAAAGCTTGGTGAGGATACGTCGAACTGAATGCAAGTACTCAATATTTGATTGTTTAAATTGATTGACCACACTGTCAACTATAGGACCTGAAGTACTATTATGACGCGTCCCATTACGTAAATACAAGGTTAGTCCTAATATTTCAACGATATGGAAGCAACTAAAAATGTTATTTTCTAAATTTGGTTGGCGACACTAACAACTGCTGCATTGGAAGTAACCACATGAACTGTCCAAGTACCTAATGCACATGTCAAATTTTGTGTAAATCAATGCGGATACGTCCAACGGTAACAAATATGAAATCTAGATTTTGTAATCGTTTGGCAACCCTGAAAAAGAGTGTGACTGGAGGAGAGTCTGTATGACCTGTCCCAGTACTTAATCAACATGTATGTCAACTTTGATGCAAATCAATGCTCATGTGTAGATTTGTATTAACAGAGATATTCTATAAGTTGAATTTTAAATAGGCTAGCAAGCATTGGCAACTGGGGTTTTGAGGTCGAAGACACCCAAAACTTTCTTCTATTGCGTTGAATGATGTTTAAGCTAAATTTAGGGCAGATACGGTACGGAAGAAGTTATTTCAAAATGATTTTTTAACGTTGGCAACACTGAGAACTGGGCAACCCAGAAAATCTCACATGTACCAAAATTATATTTGTAATATAGGGTTTAATATATGTTGTATGTTTTCTTAATTACCTATATAAAAGTAATTCTTGATTAAAGAGACGTTAGCAGAGTAGTAGTTATGTAAA
>JAGDQP010043352.1:0-16241 GCA_022664845.1 Lepisma saccharinum | reverse complement strand
GGGCTAAAGTAGCGTTTTGTGTTTTGCTTCTCTGCGGGATGTTCTCGTCCGCGTCTCCCAACCCCCTTGTTTTCTGATTTAGCCAACTCTCTGCGTTTTGGGTACTTCTTTCGGGCTTCTTCCATGCATGCTTTGTGTCTTGACTAGAGTGTGTTCTGTCTTCGATGTGGCTGAAGCAGAGTGCTGATGTGTATGTACCTTCCCTGCCCTCAGGTCCGATAGCGGTTTTCTTCGTTATGTGCCCTCTCCTGTGGCGTAATGTCGTTTTGTCTCTAAGTAGGTTTGGCCACGTTGAGTTGGGTAATCCCCCTTTTTGCAACAGGGTGCCGCGGGCCCCTGGTTTGCTTGTTGAGTCTACCTACTTTTGTTTAACAGCTTGGGGACATTACAAGTGCTTTCACAAATTTGACGGTCTTTCGTTGATGACATTACAATAAATATTCAAGGTATGTAATTGTGATAATACTTTCGTTCTCTGTGGGATAATATGTCTCTTCTCAGATATGAAAATACTTAATTAAAATACGGTAAATGTTAATCTGAATTTATTTTTCTCTTCGAAAATGAATCATGCTTCTTGTTCTGTTAATGTATTTCTATATAATATTTTAAAATTCTTACAATTTCAATCAACCCGAAGCTAACTTCAAAAGAGAATAATATATGTCGACATGTTTCCGCCTTTAGTTACATCTTAATTTGATTAACACTTTTAGACAACACCCAAACATTCAACTTTATCTTAACTTTTAGTCACATTTTAGCAAATTATAATTTGATTTGCAATCAGCTACATACAAATTAATTTTAGTTACAGGTCTAAACTACCAATATTTTACAACATGAAATAACTAATACATAGGGTTTCAATACCTAGTGCAATGCTGAACAAATCTATAGACATAGTTTGAAGTGGATAAAATAAAAATTACAAAATTCTCATTGACGTTATTGTTTACAAAATACTTTCCTGTGTTGTTTTCAGAGCATTAGGATTAGAGTTTATAAAATATTTCTAATATTTTATAAAGTGAAAAAAAGCTACACTTTGACAATATTTTTATATTTTTAGAACATGAAAGTAAGTTCTTTTTCCAAAATAAATATTTGTTCAAAGTTGTTGGTATCACAGGTTTCTGAAGTAATTTTCAAATTGTTGATATTGTAGTTATCATTTTAAAATAAATTGATTCAGCTTCGTCAGTCATTCTCATTGATAGATTGGCTCTTGTTTGTTCTTACGCCTAGATAAAGATCGTTTCATAGACCCAGATTTATCAGATATATATTTAAGTTAATAAAATTATGATTTCTTAAATTCAATTTACAGGTATGATTGTAAGGAGCCTTACATAACGTTGGATATTACTGACGATATCATAAATGAAAGAGAGAAAGAAATGAGAAATATTCAGGATTCGGCCTCATTATTTGAAGTCAATTTTCCAGAATTTAAGCAACTGAAACAGTGTAGAAAAGAACTGAAGTTATTAAAGGTAAATGCCACAATGTTGGTTTAATCTATTAGTGAGATCTAACGATTTAAGTTGTTATGTATAATTTAGCAAATTTCTTATTGATCAATTCATGTCTTTATGCTCATGCTGAGAATTCACTTCAAATCTTTTAATATGAATACCAAATCTTAACAAATGTATTTGATATTACTCATTTTATTGATATGCAGGTTGATAAAATCGACTGCTAAAATCGGAAAAATCTACAAATATGGGAAAGATTTAATTTTATGTTACTTGGTCAAAACAAGATAGAATGAAACGTCATGGTCAATGGAAAAGTTTTTAGTGAAAAAAGTAACAATAAGACTGTCTAAGAACAAGATATAAGTTTAAATCAATTTGACTATATATAAAATGGCTTCTTATGAAGGAATTTTTAAAAGAAACCGATTAAGTATCCTTACTAATATTTATATTGGAATTGAACTAAACTGCTAGTAGGTAGCAAAGAGGTTAATGAAAAAAAATTAAGATCCCTGTAGTAGTAGAATCATCATGATATAGAAAGTAATGTGAAGAAAGATGTGGACCTGTCCGTCCAGTGTTTGTTTGGTGAGATGAAAAGAGACACAAAAATTTCAGTATTAGAAAAAGCGAAATGGTGATAACATCGAGAAAAATGAAGGAGGACACTAAGTTGAAATTTAAGGAAATACATTAAGAGTTTTAAATATCTGAATAGTTAAAATGTTTTCTGATTCTACTATATGTGGTGGTTATAGACGTGGGGACAATATTCTCTAATAATCATCTAATAATAATGACGTGTTTCCATATCGTTTCGTGAGTGACTGTAACAGATCCACTTTGGTGTTACTGTGTAAAGTCACCGCCCAGGCTGGCTCACATATGTCGTTCGTTACACATATTTGATGTTACTTAGATTATTCTTATGTCACTCAGGGTTATCTTCCTATATAGTCATCTAATATGCAGTATGGGCTGATGCTGGACCTCGCATATGATTGTTCAAAGTAGAACGAGTCGGGATCCTATCTATTCTATACATGCAGGAGGTAACCCACTGGTTAAGTGAACTGCGGGAACTAACACTAATTAAGCATGTATGATGAGGAGAAGGTATTCCTAATTAAGTGATATTTCAGAACTTCACATGAATAATATTTCATTTATTTCCTCCCCCACTGGTTTAAGTAAGGCTAGGAGTTGCTCGGACCGAAACCCGAGGAATACTCATTGATTTAAGGCTGTACATTGCTTACACATACAAATTATTCGTAACCGTATACATTCGACTTTCCAAACAGACTTTACATATTAATTAGAATATACTTAGGGTCAGTTTTACAATCCACCGCTAAACTTCTAGTCAGCGCTAAGTTGAGGCCAACTCTCGTTTTGAGTACTCTCATTGACCAAAATCAGACTTGACCTCAACTTAGTGCTGACTAGAAGTTTAGCGGTCGATTGTAGAACTGACTCTTAATAAAATTAGTTACTCATAAGATATTCACCATTGTACTTAAATGTCTTTTTAAGATTTTTTCCTTGAGTATAGAATGTCTTTGCTTTAATGTCATTTGATTTATAATAAAATTTAGATCAGTACTTTTGAATATAAATAATAGCATATACTAAACTCTTATACATTGCGTAACATTCAGCGCCGAAATCACTAGTGCTTTACAATACAGAAAAAATTGCAAAATACGAAAGATGAGTTTATATAAATGACCGGGGATAACATAAGTGACCAAAGGTATTTATACAAAGCAGTGCACATCTCGCAGGATGTGAGTGACATCACAGCTGTAATGCCAAATAATTCGCACGCACGTTATATTTCTCTGGCTCTATAACTGCTAGCTGTCTCACTACACAAGGCACATGCAGCTACACACGACTTTAATCACGCATACTGTCTTTAGATTTACATGCCTCTGTATACGCTACACAAGGCTTCATCACCCACGTTATTACAATACGCAACAAAACTCTTTGGATCTTTACATTCAGCTAGATATGGCTGTAAACACTATATATATTTTATCACAAACGCTATCGCTACACACAAAACATAGAGCTAAACTTTGTTTTAATGCACACGCAGTCACTAAACACGACACATATGGTTAAAAGCAATTTCATATCCACGATTCAATCACATACATTTTCCTGAATGTGGAGTGTGTTTAGTATCTGAATTGACAGAAACACTCACTTCTTCCCAACAGTTGTTAAGAGTCCATAAATGCATTTTAAGATTACTAAGTCATAAATATCTTATAGACAAGAATTAGAAATCAACATGGACTCAGTGTAAGAAGCTTCTTTGCGCCCTAAATAGCCTCAACAAGAAGTTATATGTAGGCATGAGTCATTTACTTTTTTCATTACATATAGAGAGTCACACGTAGTTACGAAATACCAGAGAATTTATCCACCAGTAAAAACCAAACTATATCCCAAAATCACTAAAAAAAAGTCAGCCCCTTGTTACAGAACGCATCAATCAGTATCGAATGCAGAAACAAAGACTGCTGACAAAAATTTTCGAGAAACTGAAATTCGTGAAAGCAAAATATATGAAACTAATTTATTCGCTTCATTGGGACAATACAGAAAACACGTAAATATACATAACACGACAACAGGCTAAAGAAACAGGACCAACGTAAAATTGTTACAGAAATACTTGAAAACGGGCAAGACTTCAAACAAGAATGCTGTACTGAACCTATCTCAAACCAACTTATCACCACAAGACATGAAGTTCCAGCAATGAATTAAATTTTATCTTCTACCCATGGACCATCCGCAACTATATATTATACAGCAATCGAAACAGTTACCTTCAAGATAAACCCAGAAAAGACAGAAGAAATCAGATGAATGGTAAGAAAAGAGTACAGAAATGATAGGGAAAGGCAAGTTTGAAATCCTCCATACATATCACATCACTACTATAGGTGGAGCAACTAATAAAATAAAGGATAACTATGAAATCTTATACAAAAAGAATTACATCTTATCACAGTAAGCCACCTCATATATTTGATCTCCTCATAACTCACAAATCTGATACATCTTTATGTTCCATTGTCATTTCCAGAGACTCATTTTGTTCCATTGTCATTTCCAGAGACTCATTTTGCTACAATTTGAACGAATTTCACTACTCAAGCTCAGAAAAGGTAGAAAAAGTAGAAAAAAACCTTCGGGGTGAAGGGAAGAGTGACGCAAGAATTCTGTTCACAAAAGAAGTGATCTCCATTTTGTGAGTGACTTTCTTTGTGTCACTATGGTGGAAGTATTTCCTTTCTAATATAATTAATAAGATTAAGAGATTTAGTATCCTCCCTTCCGCCATAGTGACACAAAGTCACTCGCAAAATGGATATCACTTCTTTTGTGAGCAGAATTCTTGCATCACTCTTTCCTTTACCCCGAAGTTTTTTTTATACTGATATAACTTATTTTGTAAGGCCCCGTATCCCGAAAACGGTAACTCCTATAAAAAAAATGGCATCAATTTGTCTCCACGAGGTCTACAACCGATCCCCAGAACCCCGGTACCAACCATTTTAGGCTAAAAAAAAAAAAGTCACACAAAATGACAAACACACTTTTCGATCATTTGTGAAAATTCTGTGATGAGGCTAAAAAAAAGGTAATAAGTTTTGAACCCCTTCACCAATTTTGGCGTGTGATACACCGTTTGAAAGGTACTGAAGCGTAAATTACGATTCCTGCAAGTCATTACGATTCCGTTTATCATCAGAAATGTGTCATTTTTAATGTTTTTTTAGAACAGCCCTAGGGGGTCCCAGGGAGGTCCTACCAACCCATTTTTTATTTTTTTATTTTTTAGTATGGCAAGGAGCTTTCAAATACAAGTTCAAGCATCAAAATCTGGCTTATAGTTCGTAAGTTCCGAAATTAGCTATAAATATGTGAATGCCACTAACAGACTTCTTTCTGAGCGTCACTCGAAGAACTACCGTTCTTCATGATACGTACATGAAAAACACGAAAGATTTTATCGAGCACATTACTACAATAATAGGCAAGGATTAGTAAGCTTCGACACAATCAGCCTTTTCACCAATCTATCGGAACAAATAACACTAGAGATTATTGAAGAAAACTCAAAGAGAAAATGCTCTTAATTATAATAACTCAAGAGGATGGCTCAGAACTATTAGAGATATGCGTATCACCAATTATATACATCTCACTCATACACTCTACAGACAAACAAATGGGATAATGATGGATTCATTGCAGCTTTGGTTATTAACCCATAGTTACAAGATTTTTAGACTGCTTTCCCACATTACCATCCCAATGTGTGTTTTTAGCTGCAATTGTACGAATTTGAATTTTTAATTTATGTATGCCTTCAGGCATCTCAGGCTTTGGCCAGGATAGTGTAGGGTAAGGGTCTCCAACCCACGGCCGGCGTAGCGATTTGACAGATCTAGAACTAAATCCAAATTATAGTTACCATATTGTATATGGGATCTAAAAGAAAATAATTTAAAACACAAGAAGTAATTTGGTCTTTGAATATTATATAAACACTTACTATTTTGTATTAAATTTCTATTTATTAATACAACATGCAAAATAATTACTATATGAACGTTACTATATTACTTTTGAATTGGCCCTTTTTAATTCGGCCCTAAGCTTTTCCTGCTTGGTAAATTTGGTCCGCTGATAGAAAAAGGTGAAAAACCGCGCTGATGTACGAAAGAAGTTGGCCAGGTCTAGTTTGTAGGCACCGTCCCGACATTTGCCTGGTGTGACTGAGGAAACCTCTGGAAAACCTCAGTCAGGATGGGGAGCGCTGGAACTTATTGCTAAGCCAATACTCTTCCAACTGAGCTATGGCCGCTGCTATGACTGCTAGTCTCCGACTAGAACAAACACAACAGCAAAAATATAGCTCAATAAAACCTATTCAAGTTAAGTAGGTGGAGTATGGTTTAATCTTTGTTAAGCCTTTGTTAATTTTTTTACTTCGATCGGTTTAGATAGCCATCTGAGTACTACCCAAACAGGATGTTGTTATGCTTATCTCTTGTTAACCCCGGTACCGTACAGAACATTTTAGGATCCTTGCTTGCAAATATATTGCCATTTAAGTTGACATATTGACAGTGGATATTTGTATTTTGTAGTGGTTATTGTCTAGAATATTTTTTATAAATATTGCATCTAAATAAAAGTGAATCTTTCATACATGCGGTACAAGACTGGTAGTACGACCCCCTGCATAAAAGCATTAAGTTTTAATAGGATTTAATGGGTAAAAATATGTCAGTTTTTGACGAAAATTCCACATTTTGAAAACAAACGCGATACCACCCTAGCAGCACAGAATATCGGGATAATATCGCCCAATATCGATCAAGGTTCCCCAGTATTGGGCTCATATTGGTCCGATATTCTGTGCTGCTAGGGCAACTTTAGCAGTGTGTGCATTGCAGTCACGTCAATTTAAGAAAATATCATTGGTCTCACCAGGATATCAGGAGAAACTGCGAAACAAAAGTAGTTTTAAGCATTATGACTACAACATATTTAGGCAGTTTTTGAAAGAAACAGTATTAAAAGATCCTTTTATGGAATAACGTTGTTTTGTCTTAATTTTCCGTAGGTTTTGGAGTGTTTATTACCTTTTGAAGTCATAATCAATACAATAATGGTAATTTTATACTGTGAGCTTAAGGATGCTCTCTTGTGTAGGTTAATACCTAGAAATTTACATTGAATGTATTTAGGTGTTTTCTTATTCTACGATATACCTGTCGAAATGTACGACTGTTTACGATTCTTTTACTATTCCTTGATATAATTATATTATTGACGACGGATTTTGGCCGCTACAATAATAAATAAATATTAGCTTATTTGCCCGCCCATTAGTGTGGTGTGAATAAAATATGTTTGCAACAATCATCGGGACTGTCACCAATACTTGCTTCCCCGTGGAAGATGGCGCCCCTAACCTGGGAAATTTTGGGGGATGTGCCCCCTTTACGGTAACCAAACTCTCCAGGGGCCTGCTGCGCCACCATGGTGCAGATCTGCCCGCATATCCCCACACCCCCGAGGGCTGCGCCCGTTAGGGTAGTTTTGCCCCATTTATTGTAACCTACTCGTGATGGAACATCTTCATAACAAATTTCGTTTCTCTAGTTTCAGTGGTTTGGAAAATGTGTTTTGGGGCGGCCATTGTGACTTAATGAACGCTTATATTATATATAAGCTTATATTTCTTATAAGCTTATAAGCTTATATTTCTTATATTATCGTGGCTTACTCGTGATGGTACACCTTCATAGCAAATTTTATTTCTCTAGCTCGAACGGTGTGGCAAATTGTTTTGGGCGGCCATTTTGATTCCAAGATGGCGAATGATATGATAGCGTCAGAGACGGATCCAATATCTGATTATGTGCGAAAAATCTATCCAATCGGTCAAGCCGTTTGTGAGAAATATGATAAATATTTACCATAAGGAATAGATAGGGCAGAACACTCAAACACTTCTCCTTCAGTTCAGATTTGATGGAGAGGAATACGGTTTATTGGTGGCTCATCTACGTGTTAAGCCGGATACTTTTTTTAAAGAATGATCAAAATCGGTTCAGTAGAACGGCAGGATGGACTGGACAAACCTTTTTTTAGCATCTTTTTAATATATAGATAAAATAGCTTTGGATGAACCAGATAAAAACAAAACTATACTAAAACAAAGAATTTTATGTTAGTATTAGACACTATTATGTTTAAATGTGCTTAATCATTTACTTTGATGTATTTACTTGTTTAAAATGCTTTTTCATCATTCTTATTTTTTTTATATTGTGTTGTCTCAGCATCGAGATAATTCCTATAGAAAGCAATTCATGTATTTGTATTCGTAAATAACATTGTAAACAAACGATATCGGTGCTTGATACTCCACTCATTCGCATATGCTAGAAGAATATTAAATTTTGCGGCAGAATATCGACAGTAGAATATGGTTAGGTCAGGATATATGTAAAAGTTTACGTACCTGGAGATTATTAAATACATCGACCTGGGCCAAAATTGCCCATGAGTCTTACATACAATTAAAATTAAATATATATATTTTTTAAATGTTGAGCAGTATACTGTAATAAAAGTGTTCAACTTGAGCTATCTTATTGATTTATGTTTCGAAGATATTTTAGCTAACTTTAACGTTCTGAAGTAAATATATATCTTCAGCCAGACTAACGGGAAAGGTTGTATTAGTAATAAGCGTTGTTCGTTAGTACATTAAGAGTATTTAAAATTCACCTTACAAGTCGGGTGAAGATTTCGGATTTCACTTATCAAATTGAGCAATTGTTGTAAATAATATTCGCGTGAGCTTGTACGTCACCATAGTTACTTGGTAATCGTCAGTTTCTATAATCCAATATCAATTATTCCGTGCTTCTCGATTTACTATTTACCAGTTCTGGGTTTCTGAACGCTACTACTTACGACACTCCAACAGGATGAAGCAAGGCCACTCGACCCACCACTTATTCCTTTCTTGAGAAGGTCGCGCCATAACTACCAATTTTAGCGGATGGGAGGGGCTGAAAACACGTGACGTCAGAGCGGGAAGAAAAATTTCACCCGAAATAGTTTGTAAGTATTCGTGAAGTGATTTCGTTTCAGAAGTTTGAGCTTGTAAAGTGAGAGAGTTGCAAAAATTTTATGTCCTGGGTTAAATATGTGTGTTTGTAAATGCTGTTTTGGGTGTGAAACGAAATAAATATTAAATGTAAAGGAGGCTGTATTCTTCCCCTCAATCGATTTTAATGAAATTTTGCACGTAATATCTAGACAATATGAGAGTTGCGATAATCCAAATCCTATGTCCATATCACTTCCGGTTATCATGAATGATCACTTCCGGATTATAATTATAGTGTTGTTCAAAATAAATTCTGAAATCTCCAGAATGGCTTAAGCTATCAAATCCAAATTTCGTATGGAAAGTATTCTTTGTCTCCTCTCTTCGGAACCATTTTTCTTGAAATTCCTGATCTAAAGGACAAACCGCTTCAGTCATAAATCATCATTTCCGACCCACTCTTCAGCTGAAAAAGAGAGAGGAACGGTGTTGCCGAACTTTAAATTACAGGAACGGACTTCATGCATTTCTAGTCAGTATTGTTTTGTTTGTGAGTTGTGTGAGGTTTGGTTCTAAGAAGTGAAAAAAATGTCGAACTTCTTCCGCCCGTGGTTGGGTGAAAATAGCATGCAGGGAGAACCGCAAAACAGCCCTCCGCGAATAGACCCTCCGCTAAACGAGGGTACTCCTCGAAATGAAAGAAAACAATCTCCTATCGGGTCAGGAAGCAAATTGCGGAAGCAAAGTGAGCAACTTATAAAAAATGTTCGCGAATTCGTTGGTGATGTTGTAAAAGCGGGGGGTTTTACCCAGTAAAAATATAAATCAAATTACTACTGACGCAACGAAAGTTAATATAAGTACCGTTAAAAGGATTTCAAAAATCGAAAATATGACAGAATACCGGACACCGACGAAGCGAAAAATTTCGATAAATAAAGTTGCTTTTGACAAAGTTGATGATTTTTCGCGTGATATGTTACGCCGAACCGTTTATGAATTTTTCAAAAAAGGCGAATCACCAACCGTTAGAAAAATGCGAGGAAATGAAAAACAAAAAACCGCTGGAACAGATAATGAGTTCCCGTACTGCTACCAAACTTTATGGAGACTATTAAAAAGTATGGGTTTCCATTATCGAAAGTCTGCGTGGAAAGTGGTTAGATCTGAAACTGCAGAAGTAATTGCTTGGAGATACCGTTATCTACAACAGATTCAAGAACTTCGCGCTAAGGGATTCAAAGACGTTTATTTAGACGAAACCTGGTTCGACACTAATACATGCAAGATGAAAAATTGGACGGACGACACAGAAAATTGTACAGTAAATTGAAAATCTCCGGCTTCAAAGGGAGAAAGAATCGTTATCCTGCATTGTGGTGGGCGCGATGGTTTTATCAAAGATGCACTTCTTGTTACTCATCAAAAAATGGAGAATGCTCCAGCTGACTTTCTTGGTACCATCATAGCTGATATTTTTTAAAACTGGTTTGAAAATTCCCTATTAAAAAGATTAAACGAATTTTCAGTCATTGTAATTGATAATGCTAAATATCATTCACGTGTTCTCGATCACAAACAAAATATGTCTTGGAGAAAAGATGACACGATTGAATACATGAGAAAACATAATATTAAAATTCACAACCCCACTCCTATAAAACCAGCCTTAGTTCAATTGATTAACGAGAAGTTAAGATTGGGTGACAAGAAATATGTAATTGATGAATTAGCTCGAACCTACGGACATGTTGTGTTACGATTACCTCCGTATAACTGTGTGTTAAATCCAATCGAACAAGTATGGTCCGAAATAAAAAGAAGTGTTGCATCTCAAAATTTTGCTTGGGGGTTCTGTTCGTGAATTTGTCACTGTTTTAGAGCATGCTTTGAACCGTGTGACGCCCCAAAATTGGAGAAACTATATCAAACGCGTAGAAGAACTGGAGGAAAATTACCGTTCTCTTCAACCCGTTTTCGATAGAGAAGAGTTCGTAATTGAAGTTGTACAGTCGTCAGCGGAAGAAAGCAAAGATGATTATATTTGGTACACATTTACATAGGTGAGTCAAGTTTTACATGATTAAAAATGATTGTATTAGTAAAATTAGGCACTAGGCTATTACTATTTAAGAACTGTGATTAGACTTTCCTTGTCCATTCATAAAACTTGACTAATCATTAGCTATACAAACATTAAAATAAATTGCACACTACGTTAACGTCAAAGTTAAAATAAAATATAGTGCCAAAAATAAAATAAATTCGACGGACGACACAGAAAATTGTACAGTAAATTGAAAATCTCCGGCTTCAAAGGGAGAAAGAATCGTTATCCTTCATTGTGGTGGTTATCCTGCATTGTGTATAATTAAACACACAATATACATAAACAATCACAGTACTAAAGCTCAATCAAAAAACTACAAATTCACACTACGCCCGTGTTAAATCAAATTTCATTAAACTTATTAGCATTACATAAAAGAAGAAGCACGTACTCCTTTACTTTAAACATGCTACCAAGCCGCCGTAGTTCAGTGGTAGAGCCTTGGCGTAGCATTCGGGAGATCGTGGGTTCGATCCCAACGACCGACCATCCTGACTGAGTTTTTCCAGGGTTTTTCCTGTCAGACTAGGCAAATGCCGGAATGGTATTTTCAAGATGCCTGGTCTAGCACGAATCTAGAAGTTGATTTTGCTACCTGGGACCCTAGCCGACACCTTCCCAAGTCCTTTTCCCTCCCCTATCCCGGCCTGAGCCTTAGATGCCTAAAGGTCATAAATAAAGTACAAAATTTAAACAAGCTATAATAAATACAAATACTTCTCGCCCAAACTTCACGTATTTAGAAATTTTTACAAGCAGTGGCAGCGCGGATCTATTTCTGTCCGGGCCATGTGTTTACATACACTGCTCATAGGGTGTTCGGAATTCCATAAAATTCCGGAATAGAAATCAGAATTCGGGAATCGGAATGACAATTTTTGCGATTTCCGAAAATCGGAATTCTGAAATGTCGGAATTTCGGGCATCATCACCAAATTGTAGAAAAGAACTGTTCACAGACATATCAACAAGACATGTTATTTTAACAACAATCAACACTTACTGAATAAGGTGAAATACAGCGTAAAGAATTCTTAGAATGAGCACCTGAGCCTAAGGTTTCTAAAGGCCATAGATAAAATTCAAATTCTTGTATTGAAATTCTATAGTAGCTCATGTCAAACGGAAGGTAATGGATCGGAATTTTGGAAAGTCGGAATTTCGGAATTCTAAATTATGAATTTGAATTTAATTTGTAAGGCCTTAAGACTTTAGGAAGTCTTAGCCTAAAGACTTTAGGAAAATTAGGCTCATATCGGACAGATGATGATGGGATGATTAGTGGAATGGAGAAATTAGGAGCAAACAGGGCAGCACACACATTGTGTTTGCCCACCAATAAACCCACATGGCACGAGTAGGGATCGAACCGACTACCGCAACCGCCAGAGATGAGCGCTTTACTATTGAGCCACCACGGCTTTGGGAATTCCGAAATGTTGGAATTTCGAAATTCCGAGAAAATTCGGAATCCAAGTAATTCCGGAACTGACTTCGGAGTTCGGACTTCCAAACATCCCTAACTACAGACCCCTATATTGTTAGAAACCACGTCGCTTTCTTGGGACAGTAATACAATATATATCAAATTAAATTTGGATATCTAGTAACAACAGAACATTGCGCTCAATAAGTACAAGAATTGAAATGAGTACGAACTCTTTTTGCTCAGTTGTATTGAAGATTCTCTTTTTATTTAAAAAAAACTCCTTTCCGCTTTACTCTTCTTTTAAATCCCTTACTGACCTTTCCTTCTTATTTCCAGACAGTACAGTTAGGTTTTTATGAGTATCTGGCGTCGAATACAAAGAAAAGCACCATTATGACGGGGACAGAGAGAGGCACTTGAAGTACGGCAACGCTGGTCACATTGGTGTGAGGCAAGTGCTTCATAATGGTAGAAGATTCAGGTCGTCTCCTGATAAGAAAAGGAGCTTTTGCTTTGCGACAGAGAATACTAATATAATGAGCATGTTACAGTGTAAACCAAATGACTATATCTTTAACCGCTTTGGAGATAAAAAATAATTTTCTTATGTTCAGTTTTACCTATAAAAAATGCACCTTTCCCAGGGAACTTCGTGTTGTTTAACCATCAGCCCCACTAGTTACAAAACGATACTTCGCTCAAATTATCTTCATGTAATGTAAAAAAACATATCATGTGTATATACAAAAATCATTTTGTAACTGATGGGTGCTGATAGTTAAAAGGAACATTGTATACTCTAAAGATGAGTACTTCCGGATTCTAATTTTTATAGTATTGTTCAAAATAAATGCAGATATCTCCAGAATGGCTTAAACTATTAAATCCAAATTTCTTTTGAAAGTACTTATAATGAAAATGTTGCAGTGTAAACCGAAAGAGTATATACACTGTGTATGTAACCGTTTTTGAGATAAAAATAATTTTCTTATGTAAACGTTCAATTTTACTTATAAAATGCACCTTTTCTAGAGAACTTTGGGTTGTTTAACCATCAGCCCCCACTAGTTACAGAACGATACCTTGCTCAAAGAATCTCCATGTCATGAAGAAGAACATATTCCAAAACCATTTTGTAACTGATGGGGGCTGATGGTTAGAAGAAACATTTTATACTCTAAAGTTGAGTACGTCACGTGGACGTATATGTTTGAAATCCAGCTAAATAAACCTTCATATGTCTGAAAGAACGGATATTATGAACATATCACAGTAAACGTTTCTAGTTGATAACGTCAGCCATGTTTGAAATAGACAATATATACTGCTTATCTCGCTGACTCTAGGAGCACGGACGCTAAAATATCAGAACACATACTTTAAAACAACATCAGTTACAAAATAAATTTTGAATATGGACTTCTACATGTCATGGAGATTCTTTGAGCGAAGTATCGTTTTGTAACTAGTGGGGGCTGATGGTTAAACAAACCCAAAGTTTCCTGGGAAAGACGCATGTCTTATAAGTAAAATTGAACGTTTATATAACATATCTGGTACTGAAGCCAGTGGAGAAAATATGATATTCTGTTTCCTTACCATCAGCCAGAGATCAGAAATTTATGATTTGTGATATATGTTCTTTAAGCTACTAGAAACTTCTAAAACATGCATGGTACGTATTTTAATTGCCTTTCATGAGTGTTATAGCAACAACAAAATTTTCCCAGTGCATAACAAATAAATAAATTGTTTTATAATGCTGCCATTTTAATACATTTGGTCACAAGCATAGCCTAACATTCATAATGTAGGTGATTGTTTTCTAGCTTAGAATTTTACAAAAAGTGTCAAGAGTGTTAACATAGTCTCTTTATAGATCACTTGTAACAATGTCACTACAGTAGATATAGGCTGATAAATGAATATAAATTTAGCAGATCGTTTTTCTGGAAACAGAGTCCTCATTTAAAGTGGTAAATTATACAATTATGTATATTTTAAAACGATTTAAAATTCATTTAGGCTACCAACTAAATGCATATGTTATAGCGTATTTGATAAGGTATCTTGATTCCATTTCCATCCCAAGCTCTTCAAATAAAACAAATAAGATTCCACAACGTGGGAGTGCCAATCGGGTGTAGATGAAGAAGGTGGAGAAATCAGTAATTGAATGGAATGTTCTTGGTAATATTTAAATAGTGCATTTACTGATAATGATGAGTGACCGTAGCGCGTCTGACTACGAATCGGGTGGCCCGGGATCAAATTCCAGCCAGGACACTGTAGGCTTTTCTCGCAGTGTTCCCATGCCTGGCGCTCTGAGGTGCACTCAGTCTTCCATCATATTGAGTACCAGAGCGTCCTTGATACTCATGTGTACCTTGCGAAGATAAAGACTGTAGAGCGTGGGACTGACCACCCTACTTCACTTCGTACCGTAGGTCGAGAATATGTGGAGCACTCCCATGCGTCGTTCATGACGCGTACGTATCTCACAGAGGATGGCTTTAACTTCATTTACTAATAATGCCCTTATTTAAAACCTAAAGGCAAAAATCCAATAAGATAAATTTTGGCTTTGGAAAAATGTAACACTCATGTGATGTTGTGAAATTAAACATACATATATTTAAAAAAAAAACTTAATATTATTGATTCTCTCCCTAATGACTATAGTTCATTTCAATGTTGTGAAATTATAAATGCTGCTTTTATCATGAATGACACCTTTCTGTCCCTTTCTGATAAGTAAAAGTAACACTCACGTGGAAAATAGTGATATAGTGAATATTTTTTCCTTAATCTTTCGCATATTTTGAAACAGTCTCATAAACCATCATAATTGTGCAACACTACAACATTCTACCGCATACTTTTTTACTTATTTCAAACTTCAAAATTCAAATGTGACAGGAATTTTGAAAACGACCTGTATTGTTTGTGAAGAAACCTCTATGCATTGTAGCTGTAAGTCGTGCTCGGCTGGGCAGGCGACAGTTTATGTTCCCCATCATGACGTCACTCTTACGCTAAGAGCAGGTATGCGCAGTAGCGTTGGCAAAACTGGTTGTTATGGCGAGACCTTTAAAAGCGCACTCAACGAAGCTTGGGATGAAGTAAGTAGCCATTATAGGAATTTTTACTTCATTATTACATGAAGGAGGTCGTAATTGTTCACTGCGGGTGATCGCATCACAGAAACAATTGACAAACGAAATTCGAGTAAACACTAATGGAATGGTAGATAGAAGGTTTTGTGTTGTTGTTTGGTTGGAGCTTGGTATAGTTATCTGGAAAATATAAATAATTGAAGAAAATCTAAGAAAATCACTATATTTTTGGCTAATTTAACGCAATATAATATTATGTAGTAAAAATAATACACATTTATAATATATATGCATTTACAAATTTTATCTCAAAATATTAACTCATTTTTTACTTTAATATTTCATGAGTTGTTTATGAATCATCTTTTGATATTTTCTTTACAGAAAATTTAATATAAAAGACACATTTGTCGAGTCTTGTCCCAGTTCAAACATT
>JAGDQP010043351.1:0-16242 GCA_022664845.1 Lepisma saccharinum | reverse complement strand
GGCAAATACAAACAACTATCGGCAATATTGTGTAAGCACACTAATAATACTGTTGAATTTGAAGATACGTATTTCACCGCCTTTCTTTCTGTTACATTCCTTTTGTAATTTTGAATGCAGGGTCTAAAATGTTGCTGACGTAAGATTATATTTCAAAAGTGCCTAAAATATTGTTTGTTTTCGACAATGCAAAATTTGTATGCGTGTTTTTTACCTTTATCTAAACACAGACCTTAAATGTTTTGCATTGTCTAGTAAACCTGGTATAGCAATCCCTAAGAATGATGAAAAAAAATATTTTTGAAACTGATAGGATGATTTCAGTGCATTGTTGAACCTCTAAAAACTGTTATGGTTATTTCAACGAACAGGATACAGGAATGGTTATTTCAACGAAACAAATATCCCGCAGTCATAGTTATGAGATCCCAAACTGCAAGTAATCAAGTATGCTAAAGAGAATGGGAAAGAGCTGTAGAACATCATGTTGAGCCACCACCAACGAAAATGAAGATTCGCACGTGGAGAAGACAAGAAGATAAACTCAAGGAAGCGAAAAGCAGAACGCATTACCTTCCCAAAAGAGTCGTTAAATAACCTAAATAAATTAATTAATAATAAATGAATGCAGAAAATAATTACCAGACTAATGGAATTTTAAGGTACATCATATTTTCCTCCGAAAATCGTCATCAAAAAGGGTATGCGTCTTATACGCCGGCAAATACGGCATTTATCTGTCTTTCTGTCTACATCTTCTTCTATTCATTCATTTGGCCTATCTTTCTTTCGTTCATCCGTACATCCATTCTATCTATCTGTCTGTACACCTGCCTATCTATCTATCTGTCATTCATTCCTTCTCTCTTCTATTCAGTCTGCAAGCCTTTATTTCATTTATTCATCCATTTATTCATTTGTTCGTTCTATCAATCTTTCCTCCCTTCATTTTTCATTCCGTATTTCTTTCATTCATTTATTCATTCGATCTATCTCTGTCTATCTCTATATTTCTTTCTTTCTTTCTGTCTTTCTATTAACATTTTATTTGTTTAAAATGTAAATTCAATAGGCTGGATAGAATCCTGTGGACAAAGACGGTCGCATGTCAAAGGAAATACATCCCTCAGCAAACACTCTTTCTGGGAAAAATAAGTTATAGGCCAGTGATTGCTCTAAGTATCATTCCGAGTTCACTAGTGGAACTGAGGAAACCTCCAAAAGCACTTCTACTCCATAAATAGATTATATATCTTATCCTGATCGCCTCTCTCTCTCCCTCATTTTCTTTCTTACTCGATCGTTTTAGTTGAAATCTGCTATCAGCTGTAGGTGCAGATCACCTTCTGTGAGGAAGAACGTTCCATAAGAAAAGCAATGTGAACGTCTTTTTCCCTTTAATTTTTAAATGAAAGACACCCGTGTGCATTATGGCAAAGAAACGTCTTCATTCCAAGATGATAGAACCTTCAATTCATCTGATACTAGCTTTCTCTTTTCCTTGCCGCAAAGTGAAATAACAGTTAATTGTTACCATGGGAACCATTTTTCATTTTCCGAGGACTTCTCTCCTAAACAGGATCATATTTCTTTGTTACATTAACTTCTTTCAGAAAGGAAAATACCTGAAAAAAGCCGTCGTTAGTTTTTAAATTGCTGAAATCACAGATTAAGTTCATTTGTATTTTTAAATTTCTTTCGATTTTTCCTTTTAAAAATCAAATATTTTTGAAGAGCTTTTTCTTATACTATATCTAATGGATTTGATAATGTATGAAAACAATTTTGAAAAGACCGATGCAAATTAATCCCTCTTTGTAATGTATAATTAACGGGAATCCAGAGCTTTCATTACAAGTCACTGAAATGTAATAATAAAGAAATACGTCTACTTCTCACCACAAAGTATTCAGGACTTTGCAAACTTTTCAACTGTTCATTTCCTGCTGATGTTACTACCATCTAAAATATTTTAACATATTTTTCTTTTCATAATTTTAAGCTAAAATAGTAAGATCAAAAATTCACCTTCATTAGTGCATTCTGATTGCTGTTTCACAGATAATAATTAAGACGAATTCTATGTTCTGTTCCATGCATATTGTGCTCTTGTAGTAAATTGGAACTTTTAGTAATGAGAACTTGCCTGTATTCAAAATTGAATTCTGACGAGGTCATTTACCTATTTCCAATTTTATTTTCTATTTAGTATTTGTGGTTATTCTAGGCAGTTATTTTTCGAAACAGATGCTGTATTTTCATACAAATAATTTAAGTATGCATTTTGAAGTCTATTCTTTAATTCAATCAGATGATTTGTCAAAGAACTACAAAATTTTCAATATTTTGTTTTCTTAATGAATTTTCATTTTCAGTTTTTGAAACTCGCACGAATTATTGCATTGTACACTTCTACAAATTCTTCACAGATATCAGCGTTTTACCATTTTAAATCTACCTCTTCCCTCGTTGCTCTTAATTTGCTTTCCTTGCTTATTCAAAAAGGCAAGAAGAAACTGAAAACAAAGAGTAAAGAAGAAGTTTCTAAAAGGTAAAATCTGACATCTGTCAAGAAGATTATCCATAACTCCAAAATTCGCTGGAAACAATTGTATTCAATTACCCTTCATATTTCGAATAGACACGAAATATTAAACGTGTACCTCGATAGGATTTCGGAGAACCAGAGATTCTGCCACGATTTTCTGTTTGGTGAGTGAAAAGGCAAAATTGGAAGCTAGCAGGGTTAGAGATGTTCAGAGTTTCTATCGATTTTCAACCCTGCAAATTATGTAGTTGGGAGATTTTTAAAATTTGGACGGGTAACACCATCTGTTGGGGGGGGGGGGTTGAATCTGGCAGTATCCGTGCCGGAGACCAGTCACACCGAAAGCAAGATCGCCCGAGAGTTATAAATTAGGTTGGTGCCCTTAGTAAACACGTGGTATCTTCCGTATCCTAAAATATAGTCTGACCAAGTGAAAAATTATCAATCCTTTGGATTCTGCTTGGAGCCAGATCAAGGCCTTGGAGAAGTTGATCCAAGTATGGTTTCAATTTGCTTTCCATCAGATGCGACCTAAAATAAGCATGTACTTATTTATACGAAACATCCTTTGATTTGATTTATTGTCTAAACACGTACAAGGCTAACTCTCATTTACAAGTGACATAATGATAATTGGCAAGGTAAATTGTTGGTGGTTTGTCATTGCTTCCCTTCAGACGAAGATAGCGTCCTAAGAACGGGACCTATAGCTTTAACGTGGGCTACGAACCACTTATGTTCCCACCGGAATTCGAACAGGGACCCATTCATTACATGGCACGAGCGTTACCGCTCACAAACAGGCAACACGGAAGAGCAGTGACTAAAATTTATGTATATTTTATAAAAACAAATTTATAGATAAAATAATTAATTAATAGAAATAAAATAAGTAATAAATAGTGACTAGTTAACAAAAAAAAATCTATAATAGCTTTATTAAAATCTAAGAGTGAATTTTGCAATAAGCAAATACATTATCACGTCAAGTCAAGTCAAGTAGTAGTATGGGCCAGCAGGGCCACTTTTACCATGGGCCCACTGAAAGGGTTCACCATGACGGGACTTCTGGCTATTTTAAGCCACTTTCGTCCTTTTGAATTTCATACGAATGTGTTGGAATTTAAATAATGTTTTGTTTGACTAAAAGAATCGGATATCCTCAAGGACACAGTGTTGATTTGATAGCTAATAAAATAATTTAGTTTGGGTTTTCAAAAGAGCACGTGAATTTAAATTGCACAGGATTAGATATTAATATGTAAGAGCCAAATGGTAAAAGGTCTGTGTTTTAGGTTGGATTGATTTAAACGAATTTGAAGAAGGTTAAATATGTTTGAAATTTAATCAATGATTTTTTTTTGTATTAAATTTGACCGCCTTCTTTTCCATATTGAATG
This sequence comes from Lepisma saccharinum, assembly GCA_022664845.1. Classification (NCBI taxonomy): domain Eukaryota; kingdom Metazoa; phylum Arthropoda; class Insecta; order Zygentoma; family Lepismatidae; genus Lepisma; species Lepisma saccharinum. The sequence goes on along the minus strand of JAGDQP010043351.1, from coordinate 12,294 downwards.
CCGAATGCGTCCAGATAGTTAATAAGAGCTAACACAGTTTTGTTTGTTAATTTGTATCAGACGTTCCCTGTAAAAGCTTTTAGTTTAGTAGATTGATTTTGAGATTCCATTTGAATATTTACTTTTTTGAGTTATTCTTTTTATATTTGATAAATGGCTGTTGTCCCACGAACAGATGACCGTCCATAGATTGAAGTAGATTTAGTCTGTATTGAAAAATCTCTTCAGTCGCTACGTTGATAGCTCTTGAAACTTTCTCTAAAGATTCTTTGTTTTGCGGGACTCCCAAGGTAAGAATCGTGGAAGTCCATTTAATTATTTTATTTTGAAAGTAATTCAATGTGTTGTAGAAGTGACCTTCTGTCTGCTGTTCAGTGTCTTTTCTGGTTTCTTTATTTGTTTCATTTGAATTTGATGGTACTTCATCCTAACTCTGTCGCCCCGGCTGATATGAAGTATTCGAATTAGCCCTAAAAATCTTCTGAGGAAGGCAGTCCCCTCTATTATTCGGCCTTGCTGGACAACTGGAAGCCCCCGTACGATGACCTTTAATTTTGCACGTAGCACAGTAATTTTTATCTACCGGTTTTTTACAAGAATAGCTAAGATGTTTATTGCCACATTTAAAACAAGAAGGATCATTCTTGCATGGAAACTGTCTGTGATATTGGTAACAAGTGTAACATGGAATTGGCCTGCCCGTAGAGAGAGATTCTTCTACCTTATGTCTGGTATATCCTATTGTCAATCCATTTGTAATTAAAAAGCTGACTAAATCAGAATTTTTAGTGAATAGTCTGATCATTGTTGTGGGGCCTTTGTCATTCCTGATACGAGTAATATTGGTAAGAGGCAATTTCCTATCTTTTATAAGGTGATGCTTTAAATCTTCAATCTTGGCATTAGTATTTACTCCTCTAACCACACAAGTGAACGTTGTAATAGTGTTTGCTTTCTGTGGAATTTTCAATCTTTCGTTTGTTTTATCCATGGTGGCTGAAGGTCCGAAGTCTTTATCTTTAAATATTTTTATGAAACTGTCTTTGCTTTCCTTATTTTTGAATACTAATTTAAGCCCTGTTTGTTTTAAAGTGGGATAGGCAATCATATTTAAATCCGGTATTCGCTTTTTCACTAATTTATAGAAATTCAGCGGATTCTGCAGATCAGACTTGATAACAATCGTGAATTTAACATTAGTCATTTCTTCAGTTAAAGATGAGTTAGCTGTTTCATTATTTTTGCATGGGTCGGTGACTGGTTCCGGCTCCTCTACATTTAACGTATTATAAATGTCCGTACGTGGATCATTATATTTATTTGCGTATTTAGGAGAATATGGGCTTGAACGAATTACAGGATTACTTACTTTAGGGGAACGGTTGCAGTTGGTTTTAGGAGAGGAATTGCTTGAAGGTTGCTCATTTGTAACTTTTTTAGAATTATTGTCAAAAGGTACTTTTGGAGAGGTATGAGGATTTTTCTCTTGTACTGCATTGTTTGGAGAGGAAGAATTCTTGTTAATTGGGCTTTCCGCATCCTCTTCTTCTTCTCGTAGTTGCTGTAAGGATCCTTTACCGCATTCATTTTCATCTCTTTTCTTTCTTGTTGGAGTTTCTTGGAGTGGGAGATTTTTCTTGAGAAAATCAGCTCTAGTTAAGTTTTTCTGTTTTGGTCCTACTTCTTTGTTGCTGTCATGCTTTGATGTATATTCTTCTTTGTTCGGAGATTCGCATTATCACGTTATTAAAGTGTTATAATTATAGTGTAAAATGCATCTTATTACTAATGAGTATTTTATATTTTGAATACAAACTAACTTTACCTGCTTTACAGCCGTCTTAAAATCTTTTATAGGCCATTCTGCAAAATTCTCGTGATGCAGAATTCACCAGTTCACTTACAATTTTCTCAAGTTTTATGAATTTATTTTACTTGATAATAGAAATACATTACTGCCATCTATGATTTTGTAATAACTAAAGATGTATCCTATTAGATATGAGCAGCTTCTTCAATACGTCGTTATATGAATTATCAAGAATAACATACAAGTAAGTTCCTACGCAAATATTTCGAAATATTTGAGAAGTGATAATTCTTCTGGATAGTGCCATAAATTTATAATTTTAAATATTTCCAAAGACATATTAAACTATATTTTCGAGTATGTTCCAAAGGGAATGAATATTTGCGTGTTTCAAGAGTATATTTGAGAAATACTGTATATGATGAAAACATTTTTTTTAGAAATATCTTTAAAACAATTGACATGTTAATAATTAATTTTTGAGAAAATATATTTTTAGAATATTATAAAAACTAATGCCTGATGTGTGATTTAAGTAGGAAAATCCATAGAATGAAAGCTTTCCAAAAATATGTCCATTATATACTTCAATTACACTACTCAACAAGATTTTTTTCTGGATATTTTAACATTTTCTAAATGAATTCGATATGCTAATTACGAATCTGATAATACTTTTCAAATGTAAACATTTAAGACGCAATCAAACCAATCTTCATTTATATATATGGGCACGCCAGATATTGTGTGGATGAGTTGGACCTCTGGCAACAGGAATCAATGCACATAATCAGCAAGTGCAGACAACACACACAGTGTGCCGTTGGTAAGCATGGCTAGTTTTTTTTGCCAGAAAAAGGGCATATGCGGGAAGCTCTGCTTTTTCTGCTTCCATTTGAAGAAATCGGCTGCCGACGGGCATCGAATGCTTGTGGAGGCCTATGGTGACAGTGCTTTATCGGAAACAACGTGCAGAGATTGGTTTCTTCGGTTCAAAGACGGCAATTTTGACCTATGTGGCGTGAAAATCGTGCGAGGAAGTTTGAGGACCATCAATTGCAGGCGCTGTTGGACGAGAACGATACCAGATCGCAACAAATACTTGCCGAGCAATTGGACGTTACTCAAGCAGCCATTTCCATGGGAAAGGTTCAGAAGATCGGAAAATGGGTGCTGCATGAATTGACGCTGGAGAGACGCCATCACACATGCGAAATGTTGCTTGCCAGACAAAGAAGAAAGTCGTTCCTGTATCGGATTGCGACGGGCGATGAAAAGTGGATACATTTCGCGAATCCGAAACGCCAGAAATCGTGGGTTGGTCCCAGCCAACCATCAATATCTTCCTCGAGACCAAATCGCTTCGGACGGAAGACGATGCTGTGTGTTTGGTATGATCAACAGGGTACCGTCTACTTTGAGCTGTTGCAACCGGGTCAAACTGTCAATGCCCACCGCTACCACCAACAACTGATCAACGTGCACCGTGCTCTGTGTGAATAAAGGCCGGAGTATCAACAAAGAAATGACAAGCTGATATTCCTCCACGACAACGCCCTATCGCATACGTCAACAGTGGTCCAAAACTACTTGGAGACACTAAAGTGGGAGGTGCTACCCCATCCCGCTTATTCACCAGACCTGGCCCCTACAGACTACCATTCTCTAGGGTATGTATCTAAATACTTACACTGTGTGTATTATACAAAACGTAACTAAAATTCTAAGCACTAGAGCAACATTGTACGGCTTTTTTGTTCCTCTTGTCATTTCGGAACAAGTACAGAGCAATTTATCTTCGTCAAATTAATTGTATTTAGACATTTTGGTGGTTACATAAATGTTCTCGCTATTAAAATACCAAAAGATGAATGTTTTGCACTGTAACGTTATGAAATAGGAAATGACTTTTCTAGCTGTCAGATTTGAAATAACACTTTGCAATTATATTTTCTGCAACCGGATATGGTTGACAGTTTTTTTTTCATTTTTAATATCTCTTCTTCACCAAGAGACAAAGGAGTTGGAGGAGATGTATTAGTGAAATGGAATTGTAGCCAAAATTAAGATTTTTTTTGTTTTATTCCCCCCTTTTATTAAAGAGCAGAGTTTATTAAATAGCCTTGTCTTAGTAAATGCTCTACAAATGTTATTTACACAGCTGTGAGCTTCGAACTAACTTGGAAGTAAAATAACAGGGATAACCTTCAATGTAAGTTTAACTGAATTATTCCTTAACCTCTTTGCTTGGTAGAAGGAAAAGGCAAAACAGGCAGATTCACGCCTGGAGAGCTAATGCTACGAATTGCGAAACTGTAGAAGCTGAAACCATGTAAGCTGAGGTCATATGAGTTAAAGCCACGCATTCTCATTTACATGTGTTAAGAGTGCTTTGAGAAAATTACTGCATTTTCTTTGCCTCGCAGCGCTTTATTTCTTGCTACTTAATTAACCTAATGATAGAATGCATCAGTGACTAGAACATGTTTCTATTCACAGTATATTTTGTAATAATCAAAATAATCCCATCAAGTCTATTCAATGATGAGTTGACTTATTAAACTAAGCGTGAGCTTGCGTAACTCTACAATAAAACATTTACAGCATAAGCCCGGGAATCCTAACCCCGAGAATACGAAATTTCGGATAATCCGAACACCTCCGAACTGAAATTGATTGTAAAATTAAGTTTTCTATTCAAGGATTTTTAATTTTTTCGCTCAGCTGATCGACTATTTTAGCCCCTGCCGTCAACTTGACTCACACTCAAGGTCACGAACATCTCGCCTCCAAATCACCCTTGCTATACACTAATGGTTGACACACCGTCAAGGTTTCAATATCCTATTACAATGTGCTGAACGATGATTACATTTACTGCGTAGCGTTTATCGGATAATCCGAACTTTCCAAAATCCGAACAACGTTCAATCCTGATTAGTTCGAATTCCCGGGTTTCTACTGTATTTATTACATATTAATGTATGTCGTGGGTTTCCATGCTAATCTTCCTAACAATTACTAGGATTGTAACTATTATTATAATTGTACCCTCAAGTGATTTTTCCATTATCATTTCCTTAAATTTATTTCTCAAGATTCACCTCAAATCATATCAGTCGATTCTAGAAGCAAAACGATACAAGTGACATTGAGAAATAAAAGAAAGCTCGAGGTAATCTTTTGTATATAACCAGAAATATATGCAACACATATTGGTAACCAATTACCAATATCCGGAATATTTGATCGGTCGGTGAATGCCAATCGAGTGGCGTCTACGTTCACCTAGTCTTATGCCCCTTCATTTTTTTTTGTAAAGCCATCTGAAAACATGGTGTATCGTAAAAGAATAAATTACCATACCATGTCCTGCAACGGACTCAGAACTATTGAACCACCATTAAACATTACGTGTTACTCTGGGTTCATAGGTCTTATGGAAAATTAATTGCTTTGTGTGTGCGGCAAAATGACGGCCACATTGCTCACACATTTTGGAAAGCAAAATATCTACTTTTTGGTCCTAATGACTTCACAACTCAATTTTTGGGAACGAACTATCATAAAAGAATATTTCTGTAAATTCTACCCTAAATTCTGTAAAATTTTGGTATGTTATTCAGCACATGTTTCTGCATAAAATAGCAGAAAATAACTTTTATTGCTGTTTTTTTTTTTAAATTCTAAAGCGTATTTTCCCTGTACTATTTTCATTTATAGCAGTTCCTTTCCTATGTCATGATATTTGCAGGTACATTACGCAGCTATAACATTATTATTGTGGAAATACATACATCATTTTAAAGCTTATAACATTTCCTACAACTTTCATTCGAACATTTTTATCATATTTTGACTCTGTACGACATAGGGAAGATAATATATCAACTCAAAAGAGGTCAACATTTGTATTTTATCCTAAAATTATGCAAAATTGCTACTCGTAGAGGAAAAGTGATAATGACTTTCATATTGCCCGTAATATTAGAAATTTACAAAAATGAACGAACCTTCTATGGTCATTGGTGTAGGAGTTATGCATCATTACCTAAGTGCAGATGTAAAATCCAAGATGGTAAACAAGTTTTTTCAAAATGGCGGAAAAACCACAACTGGATCTTTTATACTTTGTAGGTTATTCTTGCATGTTTTATCTTTTTATTTTAAAAATTCAGTTTAAAATAAAAGTAAAAAAGGTCTACAATGGTAGGACACCGACCTGAATGCCCGAGTTCGAGTCTCGGCAGGTGCATGGGTGTGGATTTTAATCGTTGAAGGGTGAATCATGACGGGTCGAAGTCCAAAAATACTAAACTGGCTCATATAAAAATCAAGTTTACCAAGTTTAACTTAAACACTAATTTCAAAGTACTAAAATGAAAGGTCTGTCAAATAAATCTGAATTTGTGATGCCTTTCGTGTAACCTGCAGGTCTGTTCTAGTATTTTTGAATATGTCTACCTTTTTTGGAAATTTCAGAGCAAAACAAGTTGTGTGACTATCATGAAATCAGCAAAAGTCGTTGTTTTCAATTTCATCTATGGCCGGAACTTGAATAAATATTCTAGATTCCGTATTCTCCGTTAACAAAATATCTGTTTTTGGCATCTGTAAAATACTTTAGGAAACAATTCATAGAGGGAAGGACAGGAATTTAAGTTGCAAGGGTTTAATTTCTTGACAAATATGGTCTTCACTAGATAGAATGTATCAACAAGTAATTGTATTTTTATCTCTTAGTATGCTTTCTAAATTCTATATTTTTGTTTGAATATTTTGTGTGAGTTAATGTTCCCGGAAATTAAACTTGCATCATTATTAGACCGATCTTTAAAGTATTATTAATATGAATGTAAACACACTGTAAATTAGAATGTGTTATTTATATACACGGTAAGAATACGGTTATATTCAATTTTTGATAGGTGGAGGTATAGGAAACTGCTTAGTTTGTTTCTGATCCTCCCGCGGCATTTCAGTGTTATAAATGATATTGTAGAAGGAGGAATCAACCTGAAATACTAGCAGTAAGTTTTGAAAGTACAAAAATCATTAACTTATAGTGTAACATAAGAATAAATAATTCCACAACCATTTAAAAAAACAAAATTATTTCCATGACAAAAGAAAAATAAGACGAGCGAGAATAACCAGAAGTAGATAGTGCCATCTGTTCGCTAGATGCTAAACTGCATTGTGTATGAGGAGAGAGAACGTCGGAGAACCTTTGTTAAACGTAATCTTTGTTCTTTGCATCGCGTACAGTGAGAAAAGAATCTAACCTGGCTTTACCTAACCTATTTGCGTGTTCTGAAATAGCATATCTAAAAACCTAAAATCACTGAACGTAAGCCGTTTCCGTGAATTTCGTAGTAATAAAACTCAAGAGGAAACAAAAGAGAACAATTATGTATCATCGCAGGTATAACTAAAAGGTGTATCTCCAAGAATCACCTGTGAGAAGTTAGTAACGAGTTTGGCAGTTTCGAATCCAAGATCAGAGTTGGTTTGTCCCCAGCACTTCTTGAAGATATCTAAGGATCAGTGTTCCAAACTAATTTTCGTTAATAGGAGCAACAGAACTAGTATTTTTGGTAGTTGTGTTAAGAGCTGAAACCGCGTTACTTTCTCTTACCAGACCTGATGGAAACGTATGTGACCCCGGCCCAAACTCGACCTGTACAATACAAATTCTTTCGAGGTCGTAGTGTAAATCTATTCTCATTTTCTTTTTTTTTCGAAGTGAAGTAATGAGTTAGTTTAATGTAGTCACGGCGAAATGATTTACCCTGCTACGACGAATTTGTGTTGTACAAGCTAACTTCTGATAATTTAAAGCATCTAACATGATTTTGCAATTGTTACGATTTATTTGGCCTTTGTCATTTTATTGTCCCCTTAAATAAATTAAAAAATAATATTTAGGTAGGCCTACAAGTAATACAACAAAAGTTGAAACGGATTTCCTAGGTTATTCGCGTCAAGATTTGGAGCTAGTCACGGTATATATGCTTGTAACCCGTCTGACACGGAGAGTAAACCGGGAAAAGTAACCCGGTTTCAGCTCTTAATACAACTACAAAAAAAATCCTCGTTTTTTAGTATTAACGAAAATTGGTTTGCAACACTGATCCTTAGAGGTTTTCAACAAGTACAATGGGGAAAGTAGCGGCCATGTGCCACCACCACCACCTGGATGGAACCACCATCCCGACACTCCCCAACTGAAACAGAAAACTCTGGAAAACCTCAGCGTGGATGGCCGAAAGCGGAGTCTCTCTAATTCCTGGTCGACATCCTGTGCTTTTCCTACCGAATCAAGGGATAGCAACATGTTTTCTTTCCATTTGTAGGTTATTTTCGTATGTTTCAAGAAGCACATTTTAATCATCAATACAAGACCTTGTCTCAGTGATATGCAGAAAATCTCTATTCAAAAATGTTCGGGAAAATAAGCGCGATTAGCTTGAGAGCTCAGTTGCTAATCTGTTCATGATTTTTTTTTCTAATTTTTGACCTATAAAATAGTGTTCAGAATTTCTTAGAGAAGTGGACTTTTGATAGTTTATTTGATTTGGGGGCAATAGTAGACATGACATTCTTCGTAGCAGGGCAGGCAGTAGTTTCCTTTAGTTTACACACTCAAACGCATACAGCATTTCTTCTAGAAAGAAGTTTTATTGGATCTTTGTCTATGATGCATAAGCATCCTTAGTAGTATGATGGGAAGCGCGCTTGTATCCAGAGCAGATAAGCATTTAATAGTACATATATATATATATATATATATATATATATATATACAAATAAATATATATATATATATATTAATCATAATTATTTTATAAAATCTATTTAAATAAAAATTAGAGTGTGATTATGCTTCCATATTCATTTTACAAAGCCATTTATTGTTTACCAACTCAACATAAAATGTTAACTGAACAATAATACTACGGATTATCATGTATAAGCAACTTACAAATTTATATCATTTCTTCAATATTTCTTTATTAATTATTTTATCATTATCACAATAATAAATACAACCTTCAACGAATGACTCACTACACAAAATCTTTGAAATAGTGTGAAGGATACTTCGGATACATGTGTACCATTCCTAAACTTTGTATAAAGATGAGCCCTGAAGGAGATCGGTTTTAAAGTCGAAACTCGCCTGGTTGGAGATGTGTTCCTCTGTGACCTATTTTTCCTATTTCTTAGATAACGTCCTTTATTAACTAGTTGATACATTATGTTCGGCCGGTGTATCTTAATAAAAATATTTCTGAATAATCCACACTTTATGTTTTTCCAAAATGATCTTCTGCTCTCATACGAGAAGTCAATTTAATTTACTAGAAACAAGAATTTTTATTTCAAATATTTCCTGATAAGCCATTACAATATACTTGATTTCTCTGATAGAACTTAAACAAACTGTTTAGTGAATATAATAGAACGTTACATAAGTTCTCGACCTTCTGGCGAAAAATCTAATCGAACAAATAGAAACAGATATAATCTTTAAAGTACAACCCATTATTTTCTCTAGCATTTAGTAATATTTGAGCCAAATTTTCTATTCAGCTCCTAACCACCCGAGCAAAGAAATTCCGGAGTCCCGTTTTTATTTTGTTAATCTTCAATACTTTCTGAAGCTGAGAAAGTGCGCCATCGACAGGAATAAATAGCAGGATTCAATCCAGTTCTTAGATTGTTTGGCGGATCACAGCAGCAGCATGGGCCGGAATGTTGTTTTCTAGGACTTAACTCCCTTTCGTGTATATAAAACCGGGTAAAATTAACATGGCGAGGACCAAATAAAATGATTATAATAAGTAATAATAAGTAATAATAATAATTGCTTTTGATTCATGTATTTGTCCAGGTTAGCTTTTATGTAATTATTGTGTTGATGATTCGGCCTAGTTTTTGATAGGATGTTCCGATATGCCATTTAAAACGTATTTCGTTTGTTTATCTTAGATCTGAATATATCCCTCACTAATTAGCCGATACGAGAGTCTCAGCTCGAGTCCCAACAGCTAAGAATTAATAGGATTTAGTACTTCTTGAACCGGTTCCACCAGTTACGCCTTCCCCACTAAAGTGCTCTTGATGAGACATCATTATCATCCCACTTTTCTCTTTCAGGATAATCCCCCGGGACCTTAGATAACTAACATATTACTTTGTTAGGGAAGAGACAAAATATTTTCGAAACCTTGGAATTTTCGATTTTTACACCAAAGTTGTAGCCTCTGTTAAGATGACCTCTTTTGATATCACAACTGCAAACAATATATCTATAATATAAAAAAAGAATGAGCTCTTCGTGTTAATTAGTTGTTAGGATATGATCTGCGAAAAGTGGTACAACATTACAACGTTTTTAGCTTCAACAATTATGAGCAATGAAAGAAAAGAAAGGAAGAAAGGAACAATGAATTTTAAAACTGAATATCTAGGTACAAAACGTTTTTCGGAAAACAATAAAAGAATACATGTCCCTTAAATTTCCATAAAGAGTTCAAGGAAAAATAATTACACAAATCAATGACTTGTTTATTTCTTTTATAAATGAGATGGAACGAGTCAGTCAGTACATTAGAAATAGCTCAGTGTTTATAAGAATTATTCTGACATTTTGTGAAACTGAAGAAACTTTCGAGGTAGGCAAAGATACGTACTTTCAGTGCAGATAAGATCATTGTATTCCAAACACCTCATACGTATATATTAGAGTCAAAGTATTCCCTCAGGATCATATCTTCTTACATATGCATTCCAGAATAACGTAATTATCGTGTGGAGTGTATAAGAAGCTAGGATATATTGTATTGGGATTTTCATCCCAATCTATAGCTTATAAAGATGGGGATTAATATTAATGTGGAGTCCGAATCACGCTTGAGTTTGAATCCGAAAAAAAGAGTGCGGGCTCAGACACCAAGATGCTATGCGTTTTCCCACCACATAATTTTGTGTCTGACGTAGCTAGATCATGGAACAACCACGAACCAGTGAATGGATTTTGAATGAATTAATGAGGCCGTTGGTAGAGCGCTCAACTCTTGTGCTAGAATTCGTCCGATCGATCCCTGCTCATGCCATGTGGATTTTGTGGTGGAGAAACACCGTATGGTGGGTTTTCTCGGAGTGCTCCCGTTTCCACCCGCTTTCTTCATTCCAACTATTCATCCATCATTATCCGTACAGCCTGAGCCATAGTTGCCTAAAGGCATTAAATTAAAAATTTAAATTCAAATTCTAATGAATTAACATAGTGTAACTACATAACTACGATGAATTGAATTGTTAAGTTTATTAATAATAATCTCCACACATAATATACAGGAACTTAATTCGATTGGATGGATAAATGAAGGAGATACTGACTAACGGAATAACTAGATGCCTATGTCACCTTAAGGTGCAGTTTCGTTTGTGCGATTTTCGCATACGAAGATCGCAAGCAACTGCTGCACGCGCCACTGCATTGACACGTTGAATGGAAATCAGTGAAGCCGGTTTGGTTTGCGCGTCGGACGCATGGTGTCGCTAGCAACTGTTGCAACGACTCCTTCGGAGAGGAGTCAAGCTGCAGCTATCGCATGCGTTGTAGAGTGTTGAGCAGTTTTTATTCGTGTTTTCTTTGAATTTGGAACTATTTTGTGCCAAATATGAACTTCAGCAGAGATGAGAATGAAAAGCTACGTCAAGAATGCACGAAAATACTATAAAATTGTTGGTAAAATCCGAAATAAAGAGAATGCATACACAGATGTAGTAAGTTTGGAGCTCAATAGATGGCAGCAGAGTACTACAGCAGCTTGAAGTAACAGTATTGTTTGATATTGAACGAAAGTTGAGTTTAATTTAAAATGCTGTTTATATTATTATTATAGTTGTTTGTAATCATGTCTAAAATTCTGAAACTGTAAAAATGTTGTTTACAGAAAAATCTTAAAACTTGTAATGCACGAAAAGTAAATCATACCGAACAAAAACACCAGAGGTGCAAAAAGTGGAGCCAAGTTCTTTAGCCCTAAAAAGGTGTGAAACGGGAGACGGATGAGCCAAGTTCCTTGGTGACAGCATGTAACAGGAACGAAGGAACTTGGCGCGAGCTGGCAACAGCCTTAAGGTTGGTGGCGGTGGACGTAGTGGGTTTTAGGATCACCACCACCCTTATAGCTTGAGGATCATGAACCTTGCCACTTCGCGCCAAGTTCCTTTGTTCCTGTTACATGCTGTCACCAAGGAACTTGGCTCATCCGTCTCCCATTTCACACCTTTTTAGGGCTAAAGAACTTGGCTCCACTTTTTGCACCTCTGGTGTTTTTGTTCGGATTTCACAGCTTTTTGTAGGTGTATAATATATATACTCGCTCTCTCGGCCTCGTTTAGGTCCTCGCCCCCCGTAGCTGGCTGCGGCCTTAACTTCGAGTTTTTGGGTACTTACGCCCCTTTAT
>JAGDQP010043350.1:0-16242 GCA_022664845.1 Lepisma saccharinum | reverse complement strand
TTATGATTGGCGAATTCAGCTTGAAAGAGATTTCTATACTTGCCCTGTTTGGACAAAAAATATGGTATAGTTGTTCAGGAAATTTGGGGCATGTAAAGTCAAAATTGGGAAGGTGTAAATATAGATTAGCATGGTTTCTATTGATTTTTGACCATAAAAAATAAAGTTGGGGGTGCCCTCGAGGATTTGGGGGGTGACACCCCCACAAGGGGGGTGGTCTGGCGGAATCACTGCAGTTATTGTAGTAAAAGAACCGAATTGACGTGTCACTTAGACCCCATTGTTATAAGAAGTAAAGCATATTCAATACATAAGTTCGTGAAATTGATTCATTGTTAGTTTAGGTCAAATGTGGATATGGCTACCGTTTTAAGTTATTAATACATGTCAACATGTTCCAGAAGGATATGGAAATAACAAATCATGAATACTGGTACTGCAATCGTCATATACACAGTAAAGGCAAGGACATAATATCCTTTTTAAAGGTTAACTTCCATTTAAAAGGAAATGGAGTAAAAATAAGTATTTTGCAACTTACAGGTCTGAATCAGGTACAATTATGATATCATTGGTTACGTAGGATGGTATTGTCTTAGTCTCGAAGATTATTCTCCACAGTTGTTCGGTTTAGTAGCGGTTGTTTTGTTGGCGGGGGGCGTTCAAAATCAGATTGCACAGTACAATCAAAAAGTGGCTGGTTGGGTGGAGTCCTCGTAACATTTTCCGTGTGTACTTTCTTGAATATGTATGGATGTGTGTGTATCAGAGAAAGAGAGAGAGAGAGAGAGAATATATGTGTGTGTGTGTTGGACTACATCAAGCCAGAGGGAAGCCCAGCTTTTCAACCTACCTGCCTTTTAACAGATACTGGAGATAAGAGGCTAAAACCAAAAGCAACGCTGCCACATCGGCAGATGACTACATTCCAGTCAAGAACTGATTTTTATTTTATATAAGTAGTGAAAATAATATTTATTTATTTTACTATTCAATTCATATCACAAATATTCGATCTTAATTTTTCCAAATTCAATAATGAATAATTTTGTTTTCGTGGTGTTACTGAAGGACCATCGATCCATAAACACAATGACATTGGTCGTTTTTCTATGAGTATGGCCTTTGAAGCTTCTAATTTTGTGTTTTCAGGTTCACTTGTGAACAAAATTGTTTTTGACATTGCCCTGAAGAGGAATATTTCGATTGTTTTCAGCTGGGTATTTTTCTGGATCAAAGAAGGAAATTAAGGTTCTATTCATTGTGATTACGAACTTCAATAATTGCCAGTTGGTAGCAACATTTCTTCTGAAAATGCTCGTGCCTTCGCTTCGTCTCGTTGTCGACAAACTCAACATCAATTGACCTTGGATAACATCAAGTCGTCTATTTAAGGCGTTTAGGCATCTAAGGCTCAGGCCGCGGGATAAGGGAAGAGAAAGGATTCGGGAAGGTGTCGGCGAGAGTCTATGTTGAAGATGCCACACCAGCATTTGTCTGGTGTGACTGAAGAAAGCCCCCTGGAAAACCTCAGTCAGGATGACTGGCTACTGGGTTCGAACCCATGACCTCCCGAATGCCACGCCAATGCTCTACCACTGAGCTACGGCGGCTCGCTGATAACATCAAGAGTTTTTTTTTGGTCAAAACTCTTTCCACAGTGACATTAGAAAATCTTGTATGGTTGGAGATATATCCTCTACCAGCAAGAGTGTTCGGAATTCCGAAATTCCGGCCCGGAATCGGAATACGATTTTTCTTTTGATTCCGGAATTTCAAGCTTGACTGACAATATTTCCGTATGTTTCAGACTTGGGTGAAAACCACGGAGCAACATTTGACGGATCTGATAGTGATGAAAGTGACATAGATGAACCCGGGCGCTCGGCTGTAGTCAGGCGAAGAATTTAAACTTATCCCTAAAAACGTACTCAGATTTGTCATAATTTTTCAGTAACTTTTCTTTTCTTTTTATAAAACTTTTCATTAGTAAAGGAAACTTTATATTTTCCAATCTATGATGTAACAATCATAAATTCAACTCCTTTTTGTCGTATGTTCCTAATTTTAAGGGAAGAAAAGTTTTCCCGAAAATAGGGGCCTTGATCTGTACGAATGAAATAAATAATACAGACACCAATTGCATCTCTATTCTACTTTTTTCTCATTTTCGGTTAGACTTGGGAAGTGCTTAAAGTGGAAAAAATAAAGTGGGGGAACGCCAATGTACAGGGGTGCTGAAAATATGTAATTATGTATAATAATTGCATTGCAAAGGAAAATAAAATGGGGGAACCCATATAATCTTTGGGGTGAACTGAGTGCCCTCTCGTTTCCTCCCACTTTATGCAATGGACTTGTGGGCAAAAAACTAGGCTTAAAACTATTAAATCATTGTTTCAACTGCCTTGTAACAATATTGCACATACGTATTTTCGTGGATTTTATCGTAATTTTCAAAATTTCAAACTCTAACTTTGACTGAAAAAACGTTTCCAGGATTTTACAGTGGAAAGTAATTCCTCCCTCTTCGTCCTCTTATGTTTTTTTAGGAAGGGGGTAAAGGGATTTCCACATGCTGAATTAAGAATAAGGGGAACAGAGAGTTTTGAAGAAAGATGGAGGGGGAGACCAGAGAGCGAACGTAAAGCGTAACTTAGCGCAAGCAGCCACGCGACGCTGAGGTGCATTTTCGGATGCGCGCTAGCGCCCCCCAACCCCAAGTTCGTCCTACGTCCAAATGTCACAGGATCTTTTTTTTTTTTTTTTTTTTGCAAATTTTGTCTACTTTCCAAATGTCTAGTTTTTTTTTTCGAATTACAAAAAACAACTTTTTCTTTAAAAAAATGGGGGGAGGGTTCAAAATTTGGGGGTTTGCGGGGGGGAATTTTTGTTTGGAAGTTCAAAATTCGGATTCAGCAACCCCAAAAAAACATAAAGTAAGCGTATTTCCAGAACTAATATGAATTTTTGCAGGTAAGGTTCCTATATGGTCTATATTGCCTGGACAAATATACACACTGAGAAAAAAATATAAATAATTTTTACACATTTCTTCAGTCCAAGCGTTTTATACGCATATGGCGCGCTCTCCCTTTATATTCTTTCTCTGGAACAGTGTTGCCGACCAAATTTCTAAAAAGAAAACATAATTTTTCTTTTATATAACCTAGAAACTCAGCATTCAGCACAGCACACGTTACCACTATGTACAACATATGTATGTGCGTGTGCAACCTAGCAAAAAGTGATTTTTCATCGTAATGATCAGAATCGTAAAACTTGTTCCAAAGCATTGTCATAGTTTTCTGTTTCTAATTTGAATACTGACCAATATTGATTAACTTCCATCGGGCTACGTTCGGATATACTTTAGTCTAATGAAATAATTAGTTTATTGCCTTAGGATTGTAATAGATACGATTTCACCACTAGTCTGACCGACAGAGACAATTTAGATCAACCTCGCACCTCACAATTATGGTCGGACTAGTCTTGTATATAGACAAGAGAGGTCTCTTTCTCTCTCTCCCATTAGATATTTATCTATCTCTAGGGTTCGTTCAAGTATTACGTAAGCACCCAGGAAGGGTTCAAGCTTTGCTTATTTTTGTTGACAATGGCGGAGAGGTATCAAAACAATGCTTTCGCAAGATTATCTTAATACATATTAGTGTAGATTCAAAGATTTAAACAGTTCTTTGAATTACGAAATAACGATAAAATATGTAAATATAAGGGAATGGGTCAGATATCTGCTTATCTTTGCTTACAAGAAGGAGTGGGGGCCTACTTACTTACTTACTCTATGGCTTACGGAATTCGGAAGTTCATCGCCGTAGTAACAAACGTTCGCCATCGGGATCTATCCTGGGCAAAATCAAGCCAGTTTTCATCACAAACACTTCTCGAAGATTCCTTCTAATATTGTTCTCCCAACGTCCTCTCGGTCTTCTCAACGGTCTCTTTCTTTCCGGCTTTTCAACCAAGATGGAATATAATCTTCGTTTCTCTCCCATCCGAGCTACATAGCCTGCCCACCTTAGTCGTCGCTATTTCAGTATTCTTACAACATCGGGCGAGTCCTACAGTCCGTGGAGTTCTTCATTATGCAGTCTCCTCAATCCTCCAGTCATCTAGTCCCGTTTCGGAAAATACCCAGCGCAAGGTTTCGGAAAATACCCAGCCAGATAACACAAATATCCACTCCAAGGTACGTCCTAAACTTGTATCTCAGGAAATCCGTAACGCATCCCTTGCACATCTTTTTGGGATATCCGCCGAGTACAATGGAGATCCCTAGGATATACATTTGATATCCGGGATTTAGAATGCCCTATAAACCTTCTGCAGGCATCTCATAGAAATCTCGTTTTCGGGACCAAAGCGGGCATTCGGATGTCCCTTGGACGTTTCCATATCCCGGCAGGACGTCCCTAAGATGTCCATGGAACCCCCTTGTGCTATCTACGTAGGTGATGTCCATATTCAAATCATAAATCACTTTCATAAATTCCCTTTCCTTATTACCCGAAAGAGTAAATCTGTTATGAATCTTGAAAACTAAAAGGGAAATTATGAAAAATATTTATTAGATCAGTTCGAAAAGAAATTTCCTGCAAAAGAAAAAAAAACAAAAAAAAACGGAGCATTGGCAACTCTTGTCCGAAGAACATCCATACGGAGATACAAGAGCAGGTTTCCATAGAGGTGGAGCTCGTTGCCAGCTTAAACATGGGATGACGAGACTTGTTTAATTACTCATTCTAATTGGCTGTCCCTTGTGGGCGGGGAAAGAAACAGGAAGGAAAAAAAAATGGGCCACGTTTCTGTTTACATGCAAAGCCAAGAAATATGGACAATGTTGCCAGCAATTACGAAATTTTGTACATGAAATTATTGTTTCCAATTCCTCCATAACGATATTGAAATTGAAATCGTTTATGAGCAAATTTCAGTCGCTGCTCTTCCGCCTAAGTCATGCTCTTCCAACAGTAAATTGTACACTCGGTTTCAAGAAAGTGGCCGCTGAGAAATCAATGTTCAAAAACTTGCAGAATATGGTAACACTGTGCTATATATTATGGACTATATGAATCGTTTGTTTGAAATTTTCACAGAATTCTGGTTCGGTATAGCCATACTGTGTAACTGTTCGAAGCATCGTCCATTTTGTTTGAATCTGAGTGTACATTGTATATACGAGGGCTGTTCAGTAGATTAGTCAGTATTTTCCAATCTAACCACTTTCCATATTGTTGTAAGCCATTTTGCCCCAGACGTTTCACTAACGTTTGAAAATCGTCTTCATAGACATAATAAAACATGTCTCTGTAAATTCAACTTTTGCTCTGTACTATTCAATTCAAAGTTTAACACAACACCGGTGCCTAGGGATGTTCGATAGTGCGAAGTCAATTCCGGAATTCGGAATTCCTTCGATTCGATAAATTTCCGTAATTCCAGCACTCTGGAATTCCGACTTTCGATGTTCCGAAATTCATGAATTCCGAACACTGCTACCGGTGCCACAGCAACTGAACCTAATTTTCGAAAGTACGATTTGAAACCCCGTAAAACCGAAACAATTACGTTGTTTTTGGTTATATTTTTATTATTTGGTTTGTTTGAAAGATGGGGTAAGTATTATCGTTACGGGAACAAAATAATATATTTGAACATATTACATGTGTTCGCATGGCGGATGTCCTGGTCACTAATGAACCACATAACCCTCGTCAGTCCAGACGTGTTTCATCGCTGTGGCACTGCAAAGATTCCATCTTGGAAAAACTGTTGAATCAGAAATGAGCCATGTTGTCATGACATCACGCACCCCCTGTTCTCTCTGCAGGTGTGTTATTCCCAGGTGACGCTTCAGGGGACCAAACAAATGCAAGTCGTTAAGGGCTAGGTCGGGACTGTAGGGTGTGTGGCGCATTATCTCCCAGTCGTAACGCCGCAGCCAGTCCTTGGTTGTGTTTGCACCGTGAGAACAAGCATTACGTAATGGGCACGTTCCGACGAAATGTTTCTTTCCTAAGCTACCGCCCGCACTGTGATTGTTCTGCACTCCTTGATCAGTCTCTTCATCAGCATAGCAACATCCTCCCCAGACGATAATGTTGACGGTTGCGGATTGTCACACGAACCAGTCTTTCCTTCGTCAAATGATTTGCACCACTTACACATCTTCTTAAGGGCCATACACCTTCTGCAATTGTCAATGGATTTCAACGGACCTGGTGCATTGGCAATGCAGAAATCGGATCACATTGCACACCATCTTTTGTCCATGTTTGCAGTAGTGCGGCCATTTTGACACTGTTCTCCAGACACACATAGGACAGGTGGGGTCACGATACGGTGTTGGTTTCATGTCATCAACGCTAGTAACACGCACACCACGAACGACTTATGCCTCTTCAAACGCCAGGGATGTCAAACTCACCTAATTTTTTCAAACAAACCAAATATATTGATTCAGCATTGATGTTTTTAGAATTGCACCTTTAAAAAAGTTTTTTTTTTTTTTTAATGAACAGAAATAAATATTTAAATAGTGGTGTATGGGGAACGTGTGTAAATAATTAAGACTCAATGCATGTAAGATTTCCCATATGCGTCGCTTCCTCGAATGCAACCTTCAATAAAGAGTATCATTAGAGTTAAGGAAATGCTCATATGCATTTCAGAAACACGTCCAAACACTTTTTGGACAGAATAATTTCAATTTCCCATAATTACAATAAACATCTGTAATTCAGTTGTACATAGAACATGCAAAAACAGCATAACAAGGTATTGATACCTGATTTTTCGAGTTGGTTCTAATTCACTTGCAGTTTATCCGAAATCTTTTAGTTGCTATCAAAGATTAATCCTTTCGTGTGGTTCAACGGCATGAGTTTATATACCGGACGTATTTCGAGCTTTATATGTTATAAGTAAAGCTCAGAACATTGTTCCGTCTGTCTGCTTGTGTGTAGGAGGTAAAGAAGGGGCGAATTCGGCAAACGTGGTGAATCCAGAAAACCGTAACATTTGAAATCACTGACGACAGCTATGAAATGGAACGTGCAACTAAAGTATTTTCTTATAAAAGACCTTTTAATTTTTTGATGTTGCACTACCCGTGCAGGAGTTAAGAAGCGTGTGTGGTTGAAATTCACCTGTTACAATAATAATAATAATAATAAATATCTTTCAATTCTGTGCTGTTAACGACGAAACAATAACAGTAGTCAGATGTTGCTTTTAAGAGTAATAAATGGTACTTTTTTGTGTATGAGAACACTTTCCCAGCAATGTCTACCCTCGTGTGTGAGAACGAATCTGACCAATGAAGTCAAAAAGACAAAACAGAATTGTGATTAAACGGGAAAGTCCAGTGAGCGACTTACAACAAAGAAACGACATGTTACTGAAAATATTACTGCAACTCAATCGGTTGAACCTGGTAATAACGATGAACGTGGATTTTGTGGGGAAAATTATTATGGTCTATCTTCTATTAAGTCTGGTGATTGGGTGGCGTGTACTTCTTGTCAAACGTGGTACCATGAAAGGTGTGTATGTGGAAGGTGTATGTAATACTAGTCTGTTGAGTTTTGGGATAGGTGCTAATATGTAGCTACAGTCTGCTATTAGGTCTACGTTTACGATAATGGTTATTTTTCACAAGTTCCTAGAAACACGATAGGTCTAATGCTCAGCCTAAAATAAACTCTATCTTTAACTTTTCCAATAACAGATCTATTTGTTTCTTTTGTTACTTAACCGTGCACTATGGTTCTAATTCTCAACACTCGCACATTTTTGCATCTATAATCATTCAATATTTTCGTACTTAACTAAATCCTAAATGTGTGGTCTTATATGACTATCATTTTCAGTTTTGTGCATACTGTTGATGCCAATAAACGTTCTAATAGTCTCAAGTTTAATTTTTTGTGGTTTAATAAGAAAGGCAGTATAATATAGTTCGATTTGTGCTTGTTTTTAGTGTACTGGATATTTTGGAATTCACCTCGTGCACCGGCCGAATCACCACCCACTCCGATAAATTTTCGAAACCAGGAAGGCCTTGTTTTCTAGGCTTTCTATCTAATTTTAGCATCAACTGTTTGCCAGTTAGTATCATATATTAAGTTATTTGGAGCATATATTACTAAAACTACGTGCAAAGTTAGAAGGCTTTCTCTCTACAAATGAGATAACGACAGTAAAACGTGTTCTATATGGTCGGATTTGCCCTCCTTGTACTATACATATGACCAGTGTTCGATTTGTTATACATTACGAAAGGGAAATACTAAACTAGTGGTTGCTGATAAGTTTCAAGATACTACCTGTTTGGGTAGAAATACGATTTTATCCCAAGTTGGGATGATATTAGGAATCAATAACCTGGAATGATAATGAAATCCTTACGCACCATGGAAAATCCCCGGCATCCCCTTGACAAATCGAACTATAAACTGTATGTATGTGTCTATGTGTGTATATTCAATATAGAAATCCACACTTTGGGATCAACGTGTTTTAAGATTTGTATCGCCATGTCACTTGACCAAGAATAAACTGTAGGCTACGTATGATCCCTCCTGAGGGACATTTTATTATCCCTAAACACAATGCAATTCCTAGTAACGCACCCTGATATATTATGCAACCCACATAGCAGCTATGTTATTTTATATTGCATACAAGGGAGGGGATGATTGTTTATAACACCGAAGAGAAAAAAATAATATAAAAAACTTTTTAAAAGCACACTTTTCTTAAACAATTCGTACTAAAAAGTATTTTTTTTTTGTTTATGGATAACTAAAAAAGAAAAGCATGGGACACGCTCTCATATACAGTCAATTCAGAAGTTCTTCAAGTTGCGCCCGATGCTTTTCTTTTTAGCCATACATAAACAAAATTATTTTTTTACTTGTTAGTAGGAATTGTTTAAGAAAAATATATTTTTATCAAGTTTTTAAAATTATTATTTTCGAGTTATTTCGTGTTCGAATACTTTTTCTCAAGCTGATAGTTTGTTACCCAAATCCGAAAGTGTTCTGCAACCAGTCAAGTGCAACATCGTTGTAGGCTTGTATTTACTTTCGCATAAAGAAGTTCATATAAATAAATAAATAAATCACAGCCATATTCAGTCCACTAGTGGATGAGGCCTCTCCCCGAAGAGAGGAGTTGGTCTACTACTCCCACGCTGACCAGACGGGTTGGGAGAGGAGAGCCGAAGCTGTCGCTGTGATCGCCACTGTCTTTTATTCACAGCAGCTCCCCAATTGTCCTCACGATGCTGGGTCAAAACCGAAATTTCTGAGCCCCCACCGGAAATCGAACCCGGGACCGCTCGCACTAAAGTCGAGTGCGCTACCCACTAGGCTACGCAGGAGCTCTCATATATATATATATTCCTTTAAAATATTTAAATATATAGATATATATGAAAGTAACGATATAATATTGTATTGCCACCCGACTTACGTCCCTGTGTAAGATTTCATCATCGTATGACGTTGGGAAATGGGTTCAATTAACGTTGCAAGATTTGACCACACGATGAACCTTTGTGAATTAAAGAAAAGTATGTAAAAATAGCTGGAGTGCTGTTTGAATTTGAATTTATTTAAGACCTTTTTTTGCATCTTTGAGACTTCAATTCGAGATGGGGAAAGTAGGTCAGCGAATCGCAGGACCAAGGATTGTTTCGTTCCCGTCCTGTCGTCATCTCGAACGGACTTTGATTGTTTCATGAGGCCCGCGTAACACCGGAAGAACGCAACAGTTTGTGTAAGATAGGCTACTTGTGGAAAAGGCGAAAAGCTGTCATATATCAGCAAACATTCACATTTTTATACAATTCAAATGCAAATTCATTTCATCTATTTCCCCCTGTTTTTGCTAGAAAGCTACACAGCATTTGGAAAGCGGCAATATTTGACCAAGTCATTACCAACACAAGACAAGGTGTAATGAAGTCGAGATGAGAGTTTCCTTAATGTTGAACATTTACGACATTGAACCTATGATCTCAAAGAACCGTTACACGTTTGAGTAGTTATTTGCTATAAAAATCTAGTAACGGAATAAAGTCTTCGTTTGCAGTTAAGCGACATAAATGAAGTCTGGTAATGTTCCCGTAACATAAAGCAATAATAACATTAAAAAAATATGAATAGAATATCTTTTTATGTATAGATACATATATTTGTTTCTGCTTTAACATGTTTTTAAGTGTCCAAGGAGGAAAGGTCAAAACTTAACCGTAAATATGACCAAAAAAATTTAATGAGGTTGACTGTTCGAAGTCATTAACAAGTTTCTTTTCAGAAATTTATAAACTGAAATCGCAAAGAGCGAAGCAACTTGTTGGAATGAAGGTGTGTGTGTTTGCAGTGAATACAATCACTATACAGTAGCACTAGAACACTAGCTCATTCTGTATTCCCCTTTGTTAATAAGAAACTGTAAAAAAAAAAAAAAAAGGTTCTTTAAAAACTTAAACGAAACTTTTTTTTTTTTAACATAACAAAGCGTCCAGTTTTTCCTAATTAGACAAGATACTTATGATGTTAACTGCCCTTACGAAGCTTATCTGACAACAGCACTTTCTTTTAAAACAACGAATGCATTCCTGTTGATTACTACAGCTGGAAGTTGTTCAGTAAAAAGAGTTCCATATAAAGGATCATTAACAAAATGGCGACCGGTTCTTCCTACACTAGGATTACAACCTTTTCACGTAATTCAATGCACCACCTTTTTTTTTTTTTAAGAAGATGCTATTTCGAGAGTATTGTCATATATTTGAATAAGAATTTTGAATTTTATTTATAGCATTTAGGCATAAGGGAGGGGAAAGGATGTGGGAAGGTGTTGGCTAGGGTCTAAGTTGAAGTTACCTGTCGTGACTGAGAGAAAACCCTGGAATAATGTTGTCGACGAGACAGAGAAAATGGCTATAGAAAACGAGATGAGGCTGAGCTCTTGTAATGTAAAATATACATCTTTTTTTCGAGACGAGACAGCCTACATCTCGTCTCGTGGGCAACACTGGCCTGGAAAAATGTCAGTGAGGATGGTTGGCCGCTGGGATTGAGCCCATGACCTCTTGAATACTAAGCCAACCTTCTACCACTGAGTGCACAACTACGTATAAAGACATTCAGTTTAGCTTTCATTGCTCTATTTTTTTTTTCTATTTGTCAAGTAGAGATCATAATCCCCATTCACTGAGAATATTTTCCATTTCTTTAAAATACGTGATTAAAATGGCGACGGTAAACATTTGATCAGAATTGCATGTTTGATTACGATAAGAAACAGTTTTCTCTCCCTGCGCATGTGCGAAAAACACCCTGGAACAGGAAAATTAGAACTTCCAACCACACAAAAGAAATATCTCGGTGTTTTTGACAGACACTTATCATCCACAATAGGGCTACTACAAATATTTACATTTATCTGGAACATTACTGGATATATCAAAAAAATTTTCAAAACAAAAAAGCGCACAGGTTAAGAAAAAAAATGTATATATATATATATATACACTAGAAAGAAAACAAAACAAAATGTTACATATTTAGTGACTTGTCGATGTATGTATTAACATACAGGACAGCTAATGCTACAAAAAGATACCAAAGCGACACGTTACTACAAGCGAAACACAACTTATAAAATGACGCGGTCATCAAATCTTAAAACGCATCGCATCGCATCGCATTATAAAAAAATAATAAGATGGAAACATGAAAATAGACTCTCTCTAATGTGTAACCACAGCAGCACCAAGTAGAAAAAGAAAAGGATGTGTTCTTTGGAGCGAGATTTGTTTACGTTTTTCCTCTCACTGTCTTTAAACCATTTTTTGACTTAGCTAATTACACAATCAGCCGCTAGAGAGCACAGGTGTTCTTCATTCCTTTTTAACATGCTTTTTCTTCTTGTTTCGTTCGTACAGGTAGAACAAGTGTTCAACGCAATGCAAAAAGAAACATAAGAAGAATTTCTTTTCTTCTTCTTCTTCTTTCGAAAGGGGAAGCAGGAATAATTTAAGAAGCTAACACTTAACAATTATTTGTCAAAGTATGACTACAAAAACAAATGAGAATCGCTTGTAAAAATGGCGGCATTGTACGGTGATAACATAAATTGATATTTTTGAGGTCGTTAGGTGCGGAATAGCTACATTTTTACTTGTTTAATGTTTGATGTTGTTCTTCATACGCCCACTGAGTTAATTAAGCTGAAGAAGAATGAAGTCCATTGTTTAATTTTGAGAGTTCTTTTTTTTTTTGTACATGCATTTTTTTTATATATATATTTAGTTTGATTTGAAACATTATATTCTTATGTAATGTATTTGTAGAAAGCGTTAGTGATAAATATTAGCAACATTTTCAGGAGAAAGTGAAGTGTATTTGTGTCTAAAAGTTTTAAAAACAATTAATGAAATGAACGGGGGGTGGGGAGAGGGGGAGATATCGTTAAATCAAGGGATTGTAAAATTAGTGAAGTGACACTCACTAGGTTGCCTATGAACCCATTAAACACGAAAATTGACTGATTTCCTCGTAAGTTCTATTTTCGCATTACTGTGTGTCTATTGAAGCCAATCTCAACAAATCCATCGAACTCTACATAACACTGGAGTGACTACTTAAATAAAAAAAAAACGGACCACACAGCGATAAGAAGCGTATAAAACCATAGACCTCTATTATGAGGTCTATGATAAAACTTGGTGAGAACTGAAAATTTGGTCCACATTGGATTAGACTAGAAGTGGACAAACAAGTTTAAAACGTTTGCTCTCGCGTCTATCTTTAACACTAAGTAGTCACTCCAGTATTATGTAGAGCTCGATGGTCTGACTTAAGTCAGATTTTAGCATGGACGTAAGAATATAATAGGACTAGTAACAAGCAATTCACTCAATGTTATAAAAATGGGACGGCTGAGAGTGAAGTTTGTCATTTCAACATGGCGGATCGCGCATACTTTCTGGAAAGGAAGCAGACGATATTGTGAATTTGCAAATAAATTTTAATTATCTAAATTTGTTTTTAACTACTAATTATTATAAAATAAGTGTTATTGCAATACACTTCCTTCTGAAGAGCAGTGATCATTCAAATCTTGAAACCTGATATTATTTCACTATTTGGATTGAAGAAAAAACTTAAATATTGCTTACCTGTTTATCCTCACACGTACCTCTTGGTCGGCTTCATCAGACGCAACCTTCACATACCTTAAATTATTTCACATAAATTTAAAATTTGTAATTAAAAGTGGCTCAATTAACATTACTTCTTATGACCAGTTGCAATGTTTTGGTCAATTGAACATGGCGGCAAGGCACACTTCCGGCCCATAAATTTTGGTTTGTTACTAGTCCTATTATATTCTTACGTCCATGGATTTTACACAAGTATTTTCTTGCAACCCAGGAATGAAATTTATCAATGTCGATTTTTCGGATTTTTCATGACTGAAAGAGAGATAGATGTATCAATGTGAGAAATCTTTTATTACGAGAGGGAAAAAGAACAGATAGAGCGACACGGGACACGGTATAACGGGACACCGTAGGTGATATTAAATATATATATACACACACACACTTTGTATGCATGCGTTAAACATTTTCCCACGCCTTTCCCTTGAGTTGCATGTTACATTCAAATAAGGTGTGTGTGTATTTTTTACGGCTAACAATCGTGAATGAAGGGACAGTGTTCGTGATCCTTTCCTTCTGAGAGATTCTTTGGTCCTCCTGTGAAGAAGCATCTGCATCGTAATTTAAAAGACAGAAGGACGACACTCATCACGCACATAAACCATAATTTTATACGGTTGTATATTACTCTAAATGAGAGAAAGAAGAAACAGAAGATGAAATACAGGTATTATGAAGAAATAAGAGTTGGGTTTACCTGTATACGGGCGGGACTCTTTAAGAAACGCCACTTCCGGTTTGCCTGCAGATTTCTGAATTGTGCTATCCAGTTTTTCTCTTCAACTAGATTCTAGATCCTTTCAGACTATCTAATTTTTCTCTGCGACTAGACTCTAAGAGCTTTCCAGGTTATCCAATTTTTCTTCTCGACTAAACCCTAGATCCTTTCAAACTGCAATTTTAATACTTGACTACATCTTAAATGTTTTCAGACTATCCAGTTTTTCTTCTCAACTAGACAGATTATCCATTTCCCCCCCTGACTAAACCGTAGATGCTTTCAGACTATCCAATTGTTCTCCCCTACTAGATCCTACAGCATTTAAGCCTATCCAATATAAGCCTTAAGTCTTGTAAGGCTGTTGAATTTTTCTACGACTAGACCGTAGATTCTTTCGCACTATACTATTTTTGTCCCCAACCAGACCTTGGATCCGTTGAGATTATTGGATTTTTGCCCTCAACTAGACACTAGACTCTTTCAGGCTATTTCTTTCCTGGATCAGACCCGACTAGTATCAGATGAGACCACTACTATAAGCATAGAGAGAAAAGACGAAGAATGTCCCGACCAGGAAGGAAATAAATAAGAAAAGATTTAAAAATAGACATTTCCGATTAAGTCACAATATTCTGATTGCACAACGCGACTTATCTCGTCGAGTAAACGGTAGAATGTAAACCTGATTTGTAATAATTTAGTCTGACTCTGGGATTCAACCCGAGAACTTACCGACTACAAACAAGCAAGTTTCCAGTATGCTATCCTGAGTTGTATTCCCCCCTTCCCTCCTCCCGAAATCACTATTTGGTATTTGGGTATTGGTTCTACCTTCCCTTTATATTTGAGGCAACAATAAATTGTATTGGTAGCACCTTTGAAGAGAGAAGGAGCCTCCTTTTGAAGATTAACTAGTTGAAGTTTTTTATCTACACATTGACATCACAGAATATAAGAAGAAAAGAATCTTCAGGGCATATTTCACCATGTTGCTGTATAACTCAACTTTAATTTATCAAAATACATTAAGTGTATTGTTTTGAAATTCATATATCTCCATCATACCGCACGCAAAAGACACTGACTGTCATCCTCCCTTTTTATATTCTAAAAAATACATGACAAATTATACTAAATGAAATGACTACGTATATAACATCCCTCCTGCTGTAAACCATCAGCACAATCTTCCAGGCACGGTTGGGTTGTAGTAGTTTCCTCTGTTACTTCGTGGGTGGGATAGTCCGTTGATGCGCGATGCTGGAATCTCAAAGTGTGAATGGACGGCGGTGAAACTTCGGAAGCCAATGATCACGCATGTGACCTCATGGCCCTCGAAGGTCAATACTGAACCCGGCCCTCTGTGCACGCCATTGCCACAAAAGCACAGGGAGATTCCTATGTTATTATTTCCACTTAAAGCAATTATATCTAAAGAAAACCCGGGAATACGATGGAAAAAGCGAAAGCTGGTACAAAAACTTTGGCCCAAAATGAAAGGACAAACTCCTTGTAAGTTATCGTTGGTATTGTACTTCAATATATGATTTGTCTAAATATACGTTGCTAAGAGGCTGCTTTCCTTTCCATACAGACTGTTATTTCTTGAACAAGGCTAAACGATTACTGGAAGAACTCCTACAACCAATCAAAACTCACAAAACTTGTTCTGAGCTTTTGTTGCTGTTGTCGAAGAAATGACCATGCAAAACAACGTTGCACTAAAAGAATTCAACCACATAGAGATTTCGTTCGACATGACTTGGAATAAAACAAAGAAAGAACATTTGGTGAACAAATAACTAATATAGGTCTTAACGTGTATGATGAACGTTGTCGTTTCACTAACGTACTACTTACATGCTCACTTCCCGGACGAGAGATCACCATGTTCAGTACATTATTTCGGCTCTGATTTTGAAGACGTTAAACCCAGTTAAAGACTGGGTCATCTTAAGCTAACTAATATAAGTTAAGCTAACTCAATCCAACCTAACCTAACCTAAACTTCACTCTTTTGAACAATCCGTGGGGAGTATCTAAAATGCAGCTTGTTACTTTTACCGTTATTACTACTGAGCGCCTATTTAATTACTTGAGTGGTTTGAGCTCTTGGTTTCGGTGCGAGCGATCCCGAGTTCGATCCCAATTCAAATGCTGACCCAGTATAATGCTAATTCTGAAGCTACACGAAAAAGAAGTATGATTGTGGTCACCATAAAAAGCTTGCGACTACTATTGTACCACAACTGATTAT
>JAGDQP010043349.1:0-16242 GCA_022664845.1 Lepisma saccharinum | reverse complement strand
TTTGTAAATATCATTTAGTAATTTCCAATTTGTTTGAAAGTTTTCTTTCCTTTGCTATTATTGAGTTAAATTAACGTAATTTTTCAAAAAGACAAGTTCGTTCTTGAGTTTCTCTTATTTAATTTATTTAATGAATATTATGAAAATATTATGAATATTTTGAATTTGCTTTTTCTATGTGATAATTAATTCTGATTTTGCTTTTTTCAGCTTTTTCGTTGCTATGGAATGACAAGCCGTGTATGTCTAAAGCAGATTGTACGCGTTTTCATTTATGTAAACTTTTGAGGCTGAAGACAATCTATTATGTTATACTTGATTTTTTTTGGCTGGAGGGGTTGTTTGTAATGGACTCATAGTCATTCATTTCATTGTTAATTATTTATTTGATTATGGTTATGTAAAAAATAGTTTTTTTATTTCATTTATTTTTGTAAAATTTGCGAGAGAACAAGGATTTTGCTAAGGCAACACTGAAGGCTTTTCGTTATTCAACTTTTACTTGGTGTGCTTGTTTGAGTGGAAAAGAAGAGGACTTCACTGTTGTGTGGTTCTTGGTCGAGAAAGGTTCTTAGTTGATAAAGGAGATTGTTTGTTCAAGTCTCGTGATTCTTCACTGAATCGGTGCGTTGTGTGATTGAGTCATGGCTACAAGCTTGGTTGCCTTCCGTGAGGTCATGTCAAATGGGTGAAAAGGAGGCAATTTGTTTTCCGCTTCGGAATTAATTTAATATGTTTCTCGGTTTGAGATTTCTCGTGTTTATTTAATTAATTCAGTTCAATATTATAGGGAAAGTGAGTGAGTAATATTAGATTAATATTCTGTTAATCTTAATAGAATTTGAGAGTTTAAATTTCTATTATATTGTGTTTTTTTATAAAGCTCATTAACGTTCGCGTTTGGGAGTGAATTCTTAATTCAAATAAATTAAAATAAATAGTTTATTGTTTAACTGTGAATGACTAAAGTTCCTTTTTTTCGAAATTAAACGTAGGTAAAAAAGGTAAAGTTGTCTTATGTTCAGATACTTTGTTGTTAAATTCAGAGCGACATTTAACAGTTTCGTAATTAATTTTCAATTTAATTTTGTCTTTTTTAAATAAGAAATTTAATTTTCTATAATTCTTTCTAATTTTGTTCTGCTTTGAATTTGCCAAACAAGTGGTTAAATTCAAGTTCAGTCTTAAAGGGGTAAACTTTGTTAAATAAATTTTGTTGAAGTTAAATTTGACCGTTTAGTAAAACAGTGTTAAATGTAGTAAAAATATATTAAATCATAAATGTAAATTTCTATAATTAGTGTTGATTATTAATAATTGTAATTAATCTGAAATTAATTGAATTACTAATTTTTAATTTGAATTAGTCTTTTTATGACATTTAATGAGAATTTTGTTGAGTCATAACTTTATAGTAGATAACAGGTAACTTTTAACCTTTTTTGATTAAGGTGGCTCAACATCAGTGCGTTTGATATAGTTTAAAGTTCAGAATTTTTCTATTAACGTTCCAATAGTTTTGAATTGGATATTAATTCTAACTCAAAATAAATCTTAAATCGTTTCTAACGAATTATAAATGTTGTATGGTTTTGTTTCACTGTTTGAAATTTTCATTTCTGGGTTTTCCTTTCTGAAGAGTTCAATAGAAGGATGCCAATTTGGATGGTAATCTTTTCCTCTATAATCTATATTTCCTTTTTGAGAAATGGTAAGTGTTACTTTAATTTTCTTTTGGTGTGAATGAGTGAGAGTTTGTTTCGATTTGGTTGCTCAGTGGTTTTGTTCAAGTTCGTGGACGGAGTGTTCAATCACTTTGGAATTCGGTCGAGTGAATTTTGAATGTTTCGGAAAGAGGAATTTTGTTTAACAACTTGATCTCTCGCAAAATAATTAAAAGTTAGTTTTTTATTAAGAAAAGATTTTCATCGTTTAATATTTCTGATTGAAATTCAATTTTGAAACATATTTTTTTTCTTTAAATAAGAATTAATAGTTCCTAGAATCGAAAGTTTGTTTGGAAGATCTACATTTTTTTATTAACCGAATGTAATTAAAGAAATTGTGATTAACTTTAATCAATAAATTTTTATAAATAGATTTGTTTCATGTTTGTTTTTCGATATTTTTCGGCGAATTACAGCAACAGAAGGACCTTTTACGATAGCTTGTTTTGGGAAAATTCGTTTTAGTACCTTAGTCAAGCGCTACTGATCTAAATTTAATTTGGATGCCTTCTTTTCTTTTGTTCCAAGCGATTGATATATCGTGGTTACATATCACGTGGATCAGCGCTTGTAATATAAGGGAAGACGCTGACCAGACATGTTGGGAGAGGAGAGCCGAAGCTCACAACTGTGATCGCCACTGTCTTTTATTCACAACAACTCCCCAATTGTATCTTATTACGATTGATTCAAACATTTGCATAATTAAAATTAACACAAAAAATTAACATCTATTTACAAAGTAGTTCTGTAAACATTTCATGTAGGTAACTGACAGAGGAGGTTGAAAATTAGGAATAAAAATGTCGTGTGTGTATTGTGAAGTGTGTTTTCGCCTCCTAATATTATAACCACAGCATGGGATTTTCGAAACAACGAATATTTCAATATAGGTTCTGACTCCTACATTGAATGTCCAAGAAGATTATATAGTCACGAAAGAAAAGTATTACGGGAACAAGCATAGTTTTCTTTTTTTAACAAAAAAACTAATTGATAGACACTCATAACTTGAACTCATGGCATAGGTGAGTGTCTGGCCGATAAATAATATAAGGTAAATGCACAAAACAAAAAATACACTAAATATTATGTTCCCGAAATACTTTTTTTGGTTTTCTTTACGCCGAGGGAAATTGTCCCTTAAATATGCGAGGGACTTTCGACCCCACAGCACATGTTTGGCCATTAAATTAGAATTAAGAAACTGAATAAATACTCCCAGACTGTACGCAATAAATATTGGTTCTACACAATAGAAAGGGAGATATATTCTCACTATATACCAGCATTATTCATGCCTGAATATTTTCAATACATTATGCATGTCATGTCAATGTCCGCCTTCCAAACATTTCAGGATTATTGTAACAATTACATTTTAACTTTCTACTTTACTTTTTATCCTTGTAGCGTTAACAAACAAGATTTTGCAGTATAACGTGCTTCTTTCTCTAATATTCAAGGTTATTTTTATTCTACGGGAATATATTAGAAATATTCCGTGTATATTTTCACGATACCAAGTATTCTAATCCCGGAACAAGTTCCGGCAGATTTCTAATTACCTAGGAATACTCCCGGAATATCAGGAATTAAAATGTAACAATCCTGGAATATCCTTTTTGCAAGGGAGTCATTTTAAACACATGCATTGAATGAGAAACGAAGTAGTTTAAAAACACGTAAATATTCGTATCATTGAACTTTTGACTTTTGCTCTGGGAAAAACAAAGAAAAACAAAGCAGGGTTTCAGAGAAAAACAAAGCAGGGTTTACTTCCATAATATTCACTGTTGTTCCACAGGGAATATACAACTGTCAGTTATCGGACGTTTCACTGCAATAATAATAATACTTATTCCTATAAGCGTGACTTTGAACTTCCAGAAAACTGCATCAGCTGTTATTTAATTTTTCCTGGACTTTTGTTATTTTGGATATTAGTTTGCACTAATTTGTCTATAAGTGATTGAATTAAGAACTTTTCGCGTGCATTTTGGTTTAAAGAACTTAGAGAACGAAGTTGGCTATTTCCAAACATGAACTTAGTAATTCATGGCTTTTATATCTAGGTGGCAAAATGGAGTAGAGGAAAAGTGCCGGAATTTGATGTACTGCAGCAAACCAACATAGGTTCAAATCCTCTGCAAGCCACGTCTTTTTTACAAAGCGGTCGTGAAGAATCTGATCACTTCTCATACAAAACTTATAATATTTACAACTGTGGAATGAAGCACGAGTCATTGTAGAGAGATAGACGATTTTCGAATGTTGGTTGGAAAAGTCCAAATTAAGTCTCAGGGGGGACAGTTAAGAACACGACATTGATATGAAGTATCCATTTTCATGTTATTATTCGTAGAATTAAACACTATAGCATATGTTAAGCACGTCTTGAGTAACGTCGTCTGTGGAGTATCCATATCATGCTGGACTTCTACTTTGAAAACCTGTGTTCGATTCCCCATCAGTCAGTTTCTTTTTCGCATACACTGAAGTATTCAAACAAAGATTCATCTCTGGACTGTGGAGAACTTAACGAAGTATCACTGGTCAGAATCCGAGTAAACAGGACTGTTTAGCATAATGATAATGTAGTTTTCATATTTTTCATTGAACTTTCTCTCTTCCTCTCTTTCTTGATGTAGTGTTATCGTGTCTTCGCTGCTTCTTTCTCTTCTTTTACCACTCCTTCTCTCTATTCATGTTTATTTCTTCTCTTAATTTACACACACTCTCT
The DNA here is from genome assembly GCA_022664845.1 of Lepisma saccharinum. Lineage (NCBI taxonomy): Eukaryota > Metazoa > Arthropoda > Insecta > Zygentoma > Lepismatidae > Lepisma > Lepisma saccharinum. The sequence continues at coordinate 11,772 of JAGDQP010043349.1, read as the reverse complement.
CTGTTTGTGCGTATTCCAAAGCCAAATCCGGGCCACTTTCGATGACCCGGTGATAGGGACTGACCCAAACATGATTGACCCGGTCTAGAAAATCTATTTAACTGGGAATTTTGACGTCGTTTTTTTGTGTTCTCGGGGTAACATCTCCGATCGTGGTCACCCGTGAAATAAACATTGTTCAAACGCAATGAAACAATTAAAATCTCTCCATCATCTTCCAGGTTATCAAATCACACATCGAATCAACGCGTCAGAATGCATTCGAATCTTAAACCTGATGACACAGTCCAGAACCTGACCAGCATCTAACGACAGTCGGTTCCCGTTTCAACTCTGCCGGGCTTATTCCATGTGTGCGAATTGTTATCAACACTAGTTCATTAATGTTGTAATTATTAAAGTGTTATATATTGACAATAGGTGGAATCTAGAGTATCATGTTCGGAACAGATACATATTAAGATATGAGTAGAAAATAGTCCCCTTTTTTAGCTATTTCAAGAGAAAAATTATTTTTATATTAGTTTGGCAAAAAATTCCTATCCATCCTATAATTTAATTGATCAACATAATATTATGTGTTCCCTTTATCACTTTTGAAATGTGCAACATTTAATGTCTGGTATGCTTATAGGGACATGCGAATATTGCTTTTGAACATTTGGAACTTTTCATTTTGATACAGTTTGGAATTATAATCTTGGCTCTTTCTGATATAAATTAAGCAGAAAAATTATTATCCATTCCTGTTCTTTGTATGATCAATTTACATTAGTAGTCTGGAATGGAAGATATGGACCACGGTATCTACATGGTTTGTTGCAATCAGTGATTCCGCCAAACCCCCGGCAACTGGGAGGGGGGTCAGCCCGAAATCCTTGCGAATATCCCCAACTTTTACTTTATTTTCACGGTCCAAAGTTGACAGAAACATTGTAAAGCTACCTACACCCTCCCAATTTTGACTTTACACACGCCTATCTGAAAATCCTGGCGGAATTCATGATTATAGTTTATTCCGAACCAGCCCCAGGGAATTTGCAGAAGAACCACACACAAACAAATCATGTGTGTTACACTTTTGACATTATCCTAAATGTGTCTCCACTGGAAATCATGAGTATTTAATCTGACCATCAACTTTGGTCGCAACATTGAAAGGGCCTAAATGAATTTTCAAGCGCCTTTTATATATTCGAATAGCCCTGAAAAACATATAAAATCCAAATGTCCCTTCTATCTTGCTGTTAGATTTGTGGGCACTGCACTTTATAATGTTAGGTTCTTTTTTACTACATTTAAATTCCATATATTTATCTGTACTCCATCTTCTTCTACTTATTTTCTCAACTCCCCCCTCCCCCCCCTCTCTCTCTCTAATTTCTCTGAATTTGCCTGAAGGCACCCATCGTTTCAATTTGTCATTGTGTGTTTAAATTTCTCCCTCCGTCAACTTACGTATATTGTTTCGTCTCGCTATCATTAGTACAATCTCGCTATCATTAGGGGTTAGTACTATCATTAGAAATGTGAAACTCTGATTTTTTGCACCATGCTATGGTGTCTAGGGAGGTCCTACGCTATGGTGTCCATTTCTTTTCTGTGTTTTAGTATTACCAAGATCTTTCAAATGCAAGTTCATGCATCAAAATAGTGCTCATAGTTCGTTAGATCCGAAACTAGTTGTAATACATAGAGTGCCGCCAACTCATCTGTCAGCGTCACTCGAAGAACTACCGTTCTTTATTATAAATTATGACAATATAGTATATGTATATCATTAAGTAGGTTGCTTTTAATTTTATTTCTTTTCATGTACAATATGATCCTCGCATGTATGCAACCATTCATCACAATAGTTCCTATTCAGTAAGCAGTCCCTTCCCGGCTAGCACATCTTCAAAGATAGATCATCTCTCATCGGAGCGTTTCCTACTTTGACTCTAGGTTGACAACTTCTCTCCGCAGAGCTGCCCTCTTCGACTGCAGGTCTTCAACGTCTCAGTGCAGAAGTTCCCTACTATGATGACTCATATCAGCACCTTCTTATATATTAGTTATCCGCCGAGAGAAGAACCAGATGGTTCTTATATAAGCTTTACTGAGTATAGTAAAACATTCCCTTATATAATGATTGGATTTCACTTCGGATTGTATCACCACTTATCAAATGCAGTTATTAAAATTTACGTTACAGTCTAAGTGCCTATGCACACAAGAAAATCAGACTGAACCTAAAACAGGTTATTTCAAACCCCTTAGGTTATTCTATGCATTCGTCTTTTTTCAATTTTCTATATACTGTACACCGTACTGAACCACAACATTTAACACCATTATATACCACAGACTGGAACATACAAGTTTCCTTAACTAGCTAACCATTATCAATCTACAATTTCAATATCTTCTAGTTTTCTCGTTTCAGATACTCAATGTTGAAGTTCGCATTATCATATTTTTGAAACTTTTCAGCACAATATTAGCTTTAATTCAGCCTTCATTTTACTAAAGCAATATGGTCTATCCATAGTTCTTGTAACATAATCGCTAACTTGATGTTCCACATTCTTTTATTTATTTTTTGAGCGTTGGTCACTCCAATGTATGATTTAAACTTGTTAAATTGTACTAATGAAAACCTCATCTTTCATTATCAAGGATTTTCTAAAGTTGCAACACGTCTACTTTACAGCAGTCAAAGCTCACTTTCTTATGTGTCTCTCTATATAAAAATGAATGTTAGTATGTTTTTGTTATCATCACACAAAAACGGCATGACAAATTGATATGCTTTTTCGCACATGATCAGTTAATACGCTGTCTGGTATATTATCATATTTGTATTAACTGGAACTGATTTGGTCGCGAAATATTTAATAAAACAATAATTTCATTGATGTAACTCCTTTTCTCACTAGAACCTTGTGTTAGGAAAATATTGAAATTAGCACAGAAACATTGACAAACCCCGTGACCGGGACTCGAACTAGGGTCTCTCAGCAGGGTATGCTGTACATTACACCACCACATGACGTCAATTTTCTGTGTATATAGACTGCTCCTCACACCTTAACACCCTCCTCGCCTCAGCAGCTGGTTGTGTTTATATTAAAATTTCTGTGGAGGGGGTTCATAGTTTTGATCAGATAAAGGGGTCCGTGAATCACAAAGGAGTAGCCTAGAAAATAATTATATGCGCTATAAGAAAACAAGGTGTTTCGTTCCCAGTTTGTTTTTGGTTGTTTTCTTTCTCGTGTTTAGTAAAAACGCAAGGGCGAAACGTGCCATTTACCTAGTTACAATGTTTTATTTTCTGATTGTCGATAAGAGTTTGTCGATATATTTCAAACAAACATTGCGTGGATTCAAGACACATGCATTTTTAATAAGCAAATCTAATTTGTTAAGCTCTAGAAATCAATCGTAATTAATATGCTTTCCATGTTCCTGCTTCGTAAAATGAATTTTCTAAGTTGTTGTTGTTGAAACTCTGAATGGTGCTCCACGTCTTCTAATTTTAGGTAAGTTAAATTTCACACAAATGATCGTGCAGTTTAAGACTTCTATCCAATATTTATGTATACATTTATGATTATATCTTCTCATCTAGCAAGTCTCACGTTGCCTACATTAAATATCCACAACTGTTCTGGTGTGTGAAAAAAGATTATATGGGTCTAATGTAAAATTTTATTAAGCTATTAAAATAGAAATATGAGACCGTTTTAAAAGTCTTTTTATTAAGTAACGAAATTTTTGGAAGAGACAGATATGAAAAACTTTGGCGCACTGTGATAGCATTGGTAAGAATGAGTATAGAAATGGTAAACGTTAAAACAAATATATGAATTTTATTTTAAATTATGGTCATATTAATATATAGTAACCATGGAGACATATTTCTAATATTTAAGTAGTTTTATGTTAAATTAATATTTATGTAATATTTTATTCTGTAAAGTAGAAGAAAGCTTGACAATTAGGGTGGAACGATAAAAGTCAAAGTTTTGTGATTGAATTCTAATAGTGGAAATAGTTTGAATTTCGCCTTTTTGAATAAGCCTAGAAAATTACTTTTTTGAAAAAAATCTCCAGGTGCCACTTTGGCTTCAAAATTTACAAAATCGCTAATGTTGTGTTATTGTTACGTGTATAAATTTGTGTGTATCATTGACAGTTAGCCAATAAACTCCCCAACTGCCACCACTGTCACTCGTTAAGTTGGCGAGTGCGCACAAGCTTTTCTTCAAAGTAGGGTTGACGGTTCGAGTTAGTTCTAAATAATTACCCGTTTGAAATATATCCAGAAAACCTATTTTTACATTCAGAAATTTACATATAAATTTATACAAATTTATAACATAATAATAACACATAAATTTCCAGTTTGAAAATGTATAAGTTAAAGTGGCACCTGCAGAGTAAAAAAAATGCTTTTGCAGGTTTATTAATGAATACTAATTTCAACTTATTTTCACTATTAGAAACCAATCACATACATTTGACTCTTTCTTTCCACCCTATTTCATTATGCAAGGTACGCATCAAAGTCATGTGTTGCCATAATCGGTGTCTGTAATTTCTGCCACGTGAATGTCGCAACAATTTAATAATAATATATATTTCGTGAAATGTCATATCTAGGGATTCGAAGCAGTCCTGAGCTCAATGTCGAAGCTAAATTTATTCAGTTTTGTAATCCAAGATGGTGGATCGCAAAATGTCATGATTGTGAAATTTGAAATGTGGAGGTTTGAAAGGGCACTCAGTTCAATTCCGAGACCAAAAAGTAAAACTTTAAAATCGAAGTTCTTGGAAGAACCTAATGTCGTAATAGTTTTAAATCATTAGATATTTTTGAAATTTCATATGGGGGCTTTAAAGGGGTGCTGAGTTCAATTCTAGGACAAAAGGTACACCCTATTCAAAAGAGGATGACATCATTTATTAGAGTAGTTTTCAGCTGAAAATTCCAACTCCGAAGTCCAACTTCGGGGATCTTCGGAAACAGTAAACCAAAGATGCAAGGCGCGATCCCTCAAGGGTGAACATCCGAAATTGGGAAAAAGTTAGTACGGATATGTTTTTCTTCTTTTAAGTGCAATGAAATATGTTGAAATGTTATTGAGTGTAGTGAAACGTAACAATAATGGAAATACGATATGTTACAGTATTTCCAAACTATTCATACATGTCATCACGTCATGGTTTTGTCACCTTCGCTTCTACACTTGTATAAGAACACTTGCAATTAAAGGATTTTTTCGCATCCATAGTAGAATGAACGAGACAAAGGCTAAACATTATAGCGTTTTTAACGGATATGGATGTCCTGTGTCTTGGAACATAGAAATCAGCAATCGTTTTTTTAAGAAAAAAAAATCAAGGTGTTAACGTTAGGTCAGTGGTAGAGCGCTGGAATCTCCTCAGTTATGTCGTGGTTTCGCATCCCGTGTAGGGTAATAACTTTTTCTGTATGTAATGATATATTAGTTAAATCATGAAAAATAGGATAAAATTACTACGTTGAAAGAATTCAGTTGTACATTCAATATATACAATTATTTCGAGACATAATTCTTCCAGGTAAAAAAATATTTTCTCTCTTCCCCCAACGCTCCAACTAAAATCATCAAAGAACTTTTGCACATATTTTCTCGAAACATGCATAAATTCGTAGCAATGAAATGAAGAGAAAATTGACTGAAATGGAATACCAAAATAGGCAAAGCTGATAAATTTGAACACTCACAAAAAAGAAATGAGATAATCAATAACAGTAACTCTGAGCCATATAGAGATAAACAGAGACGAAAGGAGAGAGAGAAATAACATTACTAATTTGAGCAAGGGAAATGCAATAAAGGAAATAAGAGGATAAAATCAATACTCAAGTCCTTCCTTTATTAAAATTATGTTTATTGTTATGGGTAATACTTATAACCAAGATATGAATGAATGACAAAGCTGCATTGTACGTATTTATATATTTTACACATTTTAGCTATGTGACTTTCCATATTATTTCCTTAAAACTGATTACCGTACTTGTTATGCAGTTTATATTTATGCTTATTATTTGTTCAACCAGTTTTTAGTTTGAAATATACACAGCTATAAAGTTAGAATGTAATATTTTTTATTGATTTATTTTATTATTATTTTTTAATTTATGTAATACCAATTTGAAACATATCATGGATATTTCTTAATTTATTGTAAGTAATATTTAAATATTTCTATATTCTATTACTACGTGTATTGTAAATTTTAGTATAACGACTTTCACAACGTTAATGAAGACAATTTTTGCACTATGTAATATTTTTGATACGTGTTGTATTGGCCTACATGGTGTTCGTAACACGAAAGTAAAAACAGTCCCTACTACTACTACCACTACTCCTTGTAGTAGTAGTAGTAGTAGTAGTAGTAGTAGTAGTACTCCTCTTTAATATTATTATTATGAAATGTTATTAATATTTCTTCTCACACTTTACGCGAAAAATTGTAATTAACCAAACGTAATTGGATCATTCAGTGACAAATCATCCATTTTTAGAAAAAAAAAATACCGAAGTTGCATCACAATTATAGAAAACAATATTTTTCGTACGTGGTTTCCTACATATTTGAAGATTTCAGACCTCTTTTAGAAAGGGTTATGCTCTTATTTATCACGGGGCGACCATAATTTCAACATAGAGGTGGAGGTATACTCCCGTGGACATTTGGATAAACCTGAATATCTCACAAACCAGAAGAGCTAGAGAGATAAATCAAATACTGTTGTTGTGTAGCTCTTGAAGCTTGCTTTGAAGGTGTGAAATCAACTTTTCTGAAACTATATTTGTTTATTCCAAAGGTTAAGCTGAAAAATGAATAACGATTTGTTAAAAATTGGATTTTTCAACCATTTTTGTTTCGGTAAATTTGAATAAAACTCTGCAACTTTTGTAATAGTTTATGCGACTATTACATACCCTTTGTAAAAATGACGGGTTTCGGGCTTAAATATCTCAGATGTATTTACACGAAAAACAATCTATAATTTATTGTCGAAGAAGCTTTGTGCATGTCTAACTCTCTGCCAAAATTGCAATTTCTATTTCGAAGTGGTTTAGTCAGTGCAATTGGATTCTCTCTGCCGTCATACTATTCAAACGCAAATGTGGTATATTCACAAAAAAACACCATTATTTATGTAAAGATGTCGAATATAGAACTTAAATAATTTGTAATGTTTAGAAATACCAACATTACAAATAATCGTTGGTTGAATTATTTCTCTTTATTTCTACAGAGGTTCAAACATGCCTTCGTCAAGAAGTGCAAAAATTTGGGATGAAATATTTCACTTGAGCTGTCATGAAAAACTTGAATTTAGTGTCAAGAAAGCCTTGATTGAGGTCAGCTTACAATCAAAATTGCAGCTTTTACTTTAAACTAGTGTGGTCAGTAGAAGCGGATTAAATTTAGATTGATATTAAGCTACTTAAATGACACAATTTCATCTTTTATTAACAATCTATTCTTGGCATAACCACTGGAAAATAAGAAGTGATTTTTACTGCAATTATTGGAGAACATACAAGGCTTCGTCGTGATCAAATTTCAGTTTCTTTAACATGAATTATTTGAGGTGTTTTAACCAGAAATCCATTATTTTTCCTCAAATGATCAGGTTTGAACCCCGTAGTAAAGAGCGGTGTGATTCAACTCCACGTTTTATTCTCAATACAGTCATAATTTTGATAGTTCTAACAATCACAAAAGAAATTGCAGTATTATATTCAACTCCTTCACAAAGACTTCTTAGCCTTCGTGAATATATCACATTTGCATTTGCATGGTATGGCAACAAAAATCGGATTGTACTAACGAATCCGTTTCGAAATAAAAGAAATAATTTCTGTTGCAAGTTGTGTGCATAGAAAACATCCTTGATAATAAATTTCACATTGTTGCATGAGAACTCATCTGGGACATTTAAGACTAAAGTCCGGCATTTTTCGGCTAGTGACAATATTAAAACTCCGTAAAAAAGTGGCTGTGCATCAACGCAATGGCGGTTTGTATACATATATAATTATTAGTAGGTCTAAAAATAACAAACAATTGCATAGTAGGAAACCCAACAATTTAATGCAGATTCTGTATCAACGAAAAAGCAGAATATGTCCGCTCATAACTCTAGACTGAGTTTTTGAATCATACAGGGCTGTTATAAAGTCATTGCTATAAAACAAATGCTTATAACTTTCGTCTTTAAGATAATGGTATTTCAGTGAAATACATTTTAAATTGTGCGATGATCTGTAAAATTTTTGGTTGGCAGCATTATCACAATAATGAGGTTGGCAACACTGGTGACAGGAAAGGTCATGCAAACGGCGACTGTACAAGAGAAAGCACAATGTCTGTGTTGGTATGCAGAACTGAAATCAGGTGCGTTGGTACAACGAAACTTCAGACGAGTGTGCAAAATAAGTATCTCATGATGTCATGAGTATAAAGATTTGGCATCGCACGTTTCTGGCTGCCGGGATTGTTTGTGATATGCAGAAAAGTGGTCGGCCGCCAGTGAGCCCAAACACGGTGTGAAGGGTTGCCGACAGTGTGGAGAGAAGTCCAAGAAAATCGATTCCGCGGCGAACGCTGGAATTGTGAATCCCTCAGTCAACAACGCGCAAGACAATGCGTTAACATTTGAAAACCAAACCGTACCAGATTAAATGTGTGCATGAACTGACAGAAGAAGATCAAGACACGAGACTTGAGTTATGTGAACTGACGCTGAAACGACTGGATGATAACAGGGAACAGCTGCAGTTACTCATGTTCTCAGATGAGGCAACTTTCCATGTATCATGGAGGGTAAACAGGCGCAACCGTCTTGTTTGGGGAACTGAGAACCCTCATGAATATTAAGAGCACGAAAGAGATAGCCCAAAAGTGAATGTGTGGTGTTCCGTATCAATGGACCACCTCATAGGCCCGTTTTCGTCGACGAGAACATTGTGACAGGGGAGACATAGCTTCAAATTCTTACAAATTTCCTGATGACCTAATTGGTTAGGTTGGGAATCAAGGATCTCATCCATTACCAGCAAGACGGAGTCCCCACATTTTGCACAAGTCGTCACGGACTACCTTGACCGTGAGCTACCTGGCAGGTGGACAGGTGGATTGGGTGAAGAGACCCCACCTCTTGGCAACCAGGTCCCCCGATTTGATACCCTGTGATTTTTTATGAGGTTACGTTAAGACACAGGTGTATGCGGAAAAACAAAAGGACTTGCAGTACCTGAAAGCTAATATTAGTGAAGTGATCCATGACATTTCTGATGACGCCAGACGGAATAGCATTCCCGGTATCGCCGGAGGTTGCAGGAATATATGGATGTCAACTTAGCCCAGCTGGAGGTGCGGCGATGATGACGGCGGTGTATCTATGGATGATGATACATCATTATTTTAAGAAAAAAGTTATAAGCATTTGTTATATAGCAAGGACTTTATAACAGCCCTGTACAATAGATCCATAACTTTCATAGTGTTGAAGGATAACTAATATAACCTGAAATCTTAACTCATCACACATATTTCTGCTGACGTAATAGTTCATCTTCCTTATATACGTTATAACTTTTGTTTTTGATTTGTTAATACTAAGCTGATTTATCCTACACCAGTCAATAATTGCTTCAAAATATGCTTGCCAAACAAAATTATCTGTATATTCATTTACAGTCATGTATAGTTTTATATCATCAGCATTCAAAAGTATCTCTGTGGATTTTACACAAGCCACTATGTCATTATTAAAAATTGAAAATAGTAAAGAAGCCAAGGGAGATCCTTGTGGAATTCCATTAGCTATTTAGCGTTTATTTGTTAAGCAATGTCCAATTTTTACCTGAAAATGTCTGTGCTCTAAATAACTTCCAAATCATTTTATATATTTTGGTACCAGTCCTATATTTGATAATTTACTTAGTAATGTAGTATGACTTACAGAATCAAAAGTTTTTTATATGTCTATATATATTGCACCAAGTTGCTCTTTTTTATTAATATAATAGTTTATATAATAAGTGACTTGACATAAATTCGTTTCAACACTTCTTTCTTTAAGAAAACATGCTGATTTTCACATATATTGTTTTTGAGTCTAAAAACCAAATAATCATACATAATTCTTTAAAAAAAACTTGTCAATTGAGCATATGAGGAAACTGATCTGTAATATAATGGATCCTTCTTTGAACCTCCCTTGTATATATGTAGTATTCCATACATTAGGATAAATGCCGGTAACCGGGTTTTTTGTTAAATATCTTAACCAGATGCATTACCAATTTTTCAGCACAGCCCTTTATAACATAGTTTGGTATAAAATCCGGCCCAATGGCTGATGATGATTTCAATTTGGCTATAGCCGATTGTACGTGCTGTGGAATTATGAGGGGAACTCTTACACAAATATTATTAGCATCCTTACAAGTGCTCTTTTTATCTTTATTAATAATTGACATATATATTAAATTAAAAGAATTCACTATATCAGTCATATTACGAAGCAGCGATTTCTTGTATACCATTTGTCTAGGAAATTCATGATGATTAGTTTTCTTATTATTATTAAAGTAGAACGTCCAGAAACGGGCTACCACTTTTATTTTTCGAATATCTCCAAAAGGTTCAAAGGAATGTACTAAACAACAACTGCAACTATGTCCCAGATGTGTTAATAATCTGATTGCTAAATTAGATTAGAAACACACGTACAAAAGAGACATCAAAACAAATTGAAGATAATGATGAATGTTGATGTGTATACAAACTAGCATCTATGTACTAGTCTATCACAGCAGGGAGCAGTAAGGAAGCCATACCGTTTTTACAGGGTACCACCAACTTTTCAGGTCCTATATTCACCCCTCACTTGACAATTCTTTAATCACGAAAACCCTTTTTTCGATTGAAGTTAAAGACGTTTTTTATCCTGCTCCACTACAACTAGTAAGCAACAAGCCAACTGCCCTTGTTTTTTTTCGGAGTCGATTTAATTCATGCTGGCTCCTGAGCTCTGACTCTTGGCACCAATGGCTCACTTCTTTTTGCGAGCCATGACTCATGAACCTTGGCTCACGTTTTATTCATACCACCCATTCACTTGCAAGAAATAATGACCTTTTAGTCACTGGGAACACACGTCAGTGTTTATGTCATACTTTTCAAAATTGGAGTGATAAAGAAAATAACAGTTATTTTAAACTTACTAAGTCCACCTAGTCTTCATATATTCCGAAATGGTTATAAATTTAATTATCTTCAGCATTTTTCTAAGATTAGAAAGATCAACAATTTCTGGAAGATTCTTAAATATGTTTTACCTTCCTTATAACATACATATGGAAATTATTTTGTATCTATCTTGGAGAGAAAAACCTTTGAAAAATATTTGCAATGTTTATCGCTTGCAATTTTTGTTTTTGAAAACAAAGAGATCCTTACAATTCGAGACTCATATTTCATGAACGTAATCAAACATTAATTGGAAAAGCTAAATATAATATACTTTAGCACTTTATTGGGGGAATAGATGTAAGGATTACTGAAACAAAGGAACTAAGTTTAGGCAGATGTACTTGTACCATCGCGAGCATATATTTTTGACCCTCTTGAATGCTCATTTCAGCTATATGAACTGTGGTAGTGTTCGCCTATTGAATATGCAACCCAACTTGATTAGTGGATAACCTT
>JAGDQP010043348.1:0-13435 GCA_022664845.1 Lepisma saccharinum | reverse complement strand
CGTCGACAGCTCACTTTGTGGACAGGTACGTTACGTCGACAGCTCACTTTGTTGACAGGTACGTTACGTCGACAGCTCACTTTGTTGACAGGTACGTTACGTCGACAGCTCACTTTGTTGACAGGTACGTTACGTCGACAGCTCACTTTGTTGACAGATACGTTACGTCGACAGCTCACTTTGTTGACAGGTACGTTTCGTCGACAGCTCACACTGTTAATAGTTTCATTTGATTGACAACTCATTTTGTCGACAGACGTTGCGTCAAACTTTTATTTTGTCGAAAAGTGAGTGTTGTCGACAGGTAAGTTTCCTCCAGTAATGATTTTGTCAACATGTAAGTCCATCAAGAGCTCAGATTTTAGATTGTTCATTTTACGTACAGGTACGTTAGTGGTTTGTAACGGGACATTACATTTATTTTCATGTAGCAGCGTAACCACCAAAGTAAACTGCATTAGTAATTTTCCTATTTTGTATACGTTTTACTCTTATTCTAAATTTCGTATTTGTAAGAGAAAGATGTTGAGACGAAACCGGGAAAGTGAATTTCTAGCAATTTTATAACTCATTTTTTGCGTGGGGGCGGGGGATTGGAGCTACAAAATTCTCAAAGAACGAAGGGTTAAAACTCAAATGACCACAGGAGTCAATATTATACATATTTGGTCAGTACGTTAAACAAGAAGTAATGAAAGTATTAACACTTGGTTTTCTCATGTTTTATGAAATTCCTTGTTTTCTCACGTTATCCTTCAAATATTTTTAGTTTGTATTCGTTTAATGGTCAGTAGATGGACGTTATAACTGTTAAATAGAAAATCAAGGCATTGCTTCCATTTGTAATTATTTTGTAAGTTTTATCTGAATATTTTAGAAAATATTTTACTGTAGTCTCCTGAGCATATTATAAAATTTACACTATGAAACTCTTTCAAGTGTGCAACTTAAAAAAAAAAGTTGGAAGTGTTAGTAAAGGAAATTGGTGTTGTAAACCAATTGTGTGGAGTAAATATTTTATGTCACACAATGGTAGTTTGTTATGGAGTCTCATGAACAAAACAAAATTAGGAGGAATGACGTATGCGTGGGTCCTTTTGAATTTTGTGTTGAAGCACAGTAAAAATCTGAAGTAATTTAGTGTTCGATTTATACAATTTCCAGAGAGGAGGATTTTTTCTAAGAACGCGGAATATCGTTTTATTTTTTCCGTTTATATCCAATGCTTAAGTGATATTTCGGAAAGCGTAGTCAGGGAAGATTTTGCACAGATAAGGAAATCCCAACTCTAACACACCCAAGATCAACATTCCTGGCTAGGTGAAGTCAAAACTGCAGATGTCATAGATCCTAGCTGAGTGAAGTCAAACTGTAACACGCACCCAAACCATCCAGGAATATAAATAGGGTCGCCAGGAGCCTAGAGTACCCACGCAACGCATCTAACTAAACTCTAGCTCCAAACATTTTCTACACCCCAGACGAACGATGCAGAAATGTCTTCCAGATTTAAGAATATCTGGGTAAGAGGATTCCAGATCCTTGTGATTGCTGCTAAAAGACAGTAAATTAGTACGAGGGAGGAAATACCGATAAGGCGACACCTCCAATCTTTTTTAATTAGATCGTCGGTTCATACTCTGAAGTACCAGCTGGTTCAGATTAGCGATAGTCAAAGAAAGGAACGAAAATCTGTACTTGGGAATGATTTCATATGATCATACGCATAAAAATTCATGTGTGACTCATACTGCATCTTTACTCACTTGGAAGTCTACATTGTGGCAAAAGACCATGTCTTACTTTTACCTTCGTATGGCCCACACCTGTAGTCTGGAATAGCAATTCCTGAAATAAAGACGACGAACACAACGAACGGCGGTCGCAACTCAACCTAAACGTCGTGTAATAACGCAAATGCGAATAATCTATTCACACACATCACATACTGGAGTCACTTCATATATCATAACGCAGTATATGCAGAAATCAATATATTGTTCATTTCCCAAGTTGTCACATCTCAGCTGATGAAAGAATCCTATCACTGGACCACAGATTTATGAAGCAAACCTAATCTAATTAAAACGCATCTCTCAAAACGCTAGGATAACCGAAACAGATAAATAAATTAGCATTAATTGCTTTCAAAATTCACTTAATTATTCGTAGTTAAATTCAGATGAATATCACGGTAAACGTTAAATGAATCACTGCACAACACACATAATATCACACACTGTATATGGATACTCAACTAATGCCTTACGTAATACTTAGTTAACTGAGAGCTTATATAGACTATGTTCATTGAAAAGAAACTCAAGATGTTCGAAGAAATAGAAAGATTTCAAAATTTCAATTGATTCATCGGGCTTTTCACAATATTAGCTTTCGGAGGGAATAATTTCATTAAAATCAGAACAGAATTAAGATTGTGCTGTCGAAATCAAACAAATTTGTATCTTCTATTTTTTACACATTGTGAATTAAGCGAAAACGAAAGTTGCTTTTGCAGAGATAAATGTTCATAATTTCTATAATAATTAATAAATTTTGCTGAAATTTTCACGAGATAGTCCAAAAACATTGCTATTCAATTTAGAAAAGGTTTTACCACATTATTTCATACAGAAATGGAGTTGTTATACAAAACATACCTTGACGAAAGAAACTAGTTGGCCTTATAGTAAATGTGACGTCATGACAGCTGAATACTACATTATACAAATGACTCTTTGAATAAAATCTTGAAATATGCAATAATAATGTTATAAATGTGACAATTAAACGGAGAATAGTGGCTGTAGTTGAAAAAATATTAAATAATTATTTCGAGGTTTTAAATTTACAATTAAAGTCAAAATTATCAAAAAGCTGTACGTAAAAATGGTCGAACAAACATTGTCGTTAATATGACTAATTGCGGTAATGTATGGTAGCTGTTACCATTGCTAAGCGGAAATTTTAAATATAATTGGAAACTGGGAGACAAAGTTGGCATTTGATTATTAGAATCTAACGACCCGATACTTAAAATGTAGGAATTCGGTTAATAGCGGCCACATACTGAATTTAGTACATAATACCCATTTAGATAAATAATCTTAACAAAATAATTTTATTGACGTGAAAATTTTGAAATAAAGTTGTCGATGAAAAGTCTTAGTAGCACTTGTATCAACTTTAGTTCTTGTCACAACTATTAATATAATTCACCGGAATAGATGGACATCTGTCGAAATATTCTTCAGATTTACAAAATTTAGCATATATTTTTACCAATTGTAGTTAGGGCTCTGGAAATACAAATGACTGAAAGCCCACACATCCATCCTTCGGATCGGTAAAATTGGAACTGAAACTAACATGGCGGGAAGAGCAGTTCTCCCATCAAACGGAGAAGGACGCTGATTCACACCAATCAGCAAGAAACACGGAGCCAAGCATTGACTAGGATCCAATCAAAATAAAGCACTAAATCCAAGTCAATGCTTCGTGACTAACGAAAACCTGAATAGATACAGACTGAAAACAAAATCGAAAACTAAAACGAAACACGTCCAAAGCGTGACAAAAACCAAACAAAGAGAAAAATCTACGGAGAGCACGAATGGAAACAGAACATTACAAATAAATAAAAGGGGGAAGAAAAAAATAGAACAGCAACTAGGCTGTTACACAACCACCCCCGCTGCAAATCGAACATTGCTAAACAGAAGATTGATAAACAGGAGACTTTCGTTACCGCAACAAGTATTAGTTTAATATCTTCGAAATATCTACAAAAGAATACACTGAAAAGAATCATCCTTGAGATATAGAATAGTGACCAACAAATAGAAAAATCCACAGTAGCGTAGGTAAAAGGGGGGATATGGGGGGTATAATTCTATTTCTACAAGAAATAGAATTAAATTACGTTTGGAAGCATAAAATTTTTAGTTAAAAAATAAAATTAATTGTAATGACGGTAACAGCACTATGACTTACATCCGTCCCGATATAATTGTTTGTTTTAAACAGACAAAGGATCTATTGAACATTTCGCGCTGTAGTTTCACAATTAGGTGAAAGTGATAAATAAACTTCAGAACAACCAATAAAATGAAAATTCATGAACTTGAAAAAGCAGACCAAACGTTTATACAACAAACTTCTGTGACAATCATATAGATACTGTAGCGCCGGTAAAAAAAAAGATAATTTCAAGAGAGTAATGAAAAATATGGGAATTCCCGTTACTGACAGTGTCAACGAGGGTAGATCGGAGAAAATTTTAAATATAAAACATTTCGAACCTATCGTTCGAGCAATTATTTCGTACGTCAAGAAGTAACTTTCACAGACAATAGATATGAACGAAAGAAATAACTTTCACAGACAATAGATATGAACGAAACATGGCGATATTATATATGAATGAAAATTAGAAATTTAACAAAACTGGGAAAATTTGGTGTTATTCTAAGATACAGAGCAATGTAAAACCAAACGATAACGGATGATGATGAACTGTTAGAAAATCTTTATATTGAGCATGGTAGTAACTTTTGAGTTCGGTCTGTCACAGTTATGTGAGTGCAATGCTTGTTGAAATTGACTCGAACCCGCGAACTTCCAGACGCTGTCTAAGACCACACGACTACCGCGTTCGTCTATAAGGACAGAAGAGTCTAACTATCAAAATCAAGTGATTGAAATCTGCAATTAATTTTCAATTAAGGAGTTTGTTACCTGAATATGCAGAGGTTTTTCTGCATTAGCGGATAAGACTAAAAATGACCATTATGGGAAAGCTCCCCATTGTTGGTCGCTACGTCAATGATGAGTATGTAAGATCTTTTAAAAAATAAGTTTGTTCACGTGACTCAGTAACAATATGGAAGGAGAGTTGTGAAAAACGAAGGTCGGGATTTAACGAAAACAATTTTATCAAATATATAAATTTTGGTGTTAATTATGAGTTCATATTTTGGTAATAATATGATGGTGAAAGCAGTTTGCTGGGAAATTTTAAAAATATTCAAGACATAATGTGACAGAACTCTACTGCAATTTAAGTGCATTGTGCAACTCAATGTGGAAGTATTTAAAACAATTCATATTCAAATGATACTGAACTATTTACGAACCATTGGAACACATAGGGTCATATTTATGAATTACTTCCAAGAGCACTGAAATTATATGCTCCAGGTAGGTACCCACCTCTTGCGAGTGATTCTAAATATGACCCTTAGTTTGTTTTAATATCTGCTTACAGAGAGCGCAATTTTTGGCATTATGAAGGGGGTAAATATATCACCTAGAGCATAAAGATATCACTAAATATTAAAATAAAACGGATATAAATGTATAATTCATTATTTTAAAGAATTAACCTAATTTGTGTTCGAAGAAAATGTCCAAATTTCTTTATCGAACAATCTCACAAGTTCAGATTAATGGCATGCAACGAATTCAATGTATTTCTAACATCTTGTGTATTTTTATTCGATTAAATTGTTATTCTCCTACAATTAACCACTGTACAGATTCTTCTTATCTTTACTGAGTAGAAGCTGTGAATAATGCCAAAGATGCTGTTGTAAAGTTTAAAAGAATGAAAGAAAATTATCAGAAGGAAGATGAAACAAGTTACAGTAAATCGGAGTACAGAAGAATCTATGAAAATATGTAAAAAGAAATCCAGAAAATGAGTTCCAATTACAGTATAAGACAAACTCTTTCAGATTTTTTTTTCTTAGTGTACAGAAATTTGTGGAAGGTTCAAAGAGGGTATGGAATTAGATAATAAATACATGTTTACACGTAAAATTATGCTACGTTTACAAAGATACTGGAATTTGGGAGAGGTCCTCTTAACTCTTGGCCTGGATATGTGACTGAGCTGTATGAAAAAAATAGTATGGGACTAGAATATCCAACACCTACAAAAAGCAATTAACCAAAATGATAGTACATTTTGGTACATCGTACGATACATCGTACGATAACAAATGTTATCTGAGGTAAGATAAAATGAATTGTATGGGAGGTAACAGCACTATGGCTCACGCTCTTCCCGATACGACACTTACCCTTATTTTTGTCACGTCTAAACATAGCTGTTAATTCACTAAAATAATAAAAGCTGAAGAAAGTAAGTGTCTTCAGAAAAAAAATAATGGTAAATACTGAAGATCTATAAAGTCTTTAGCATAAGTTAAAAACGTGTAAATGGGCCTTTACAAAAATAAAATAGTACTACCTAAAACTTAACAGCTAACCAACACAATCATCTCAAATGGACGGAGACAGACCTGTCTCTTGAACATACATAAATACTCTCCTCAACACACCTGGTTCATCCCCTAACAATGAGGCAATGTCATTGGGGATGTTATAACGTTGTCTGAGATGATTATATCCGGGACAATCTAAAAGGACGTGACGAATACTTAAAACTACATTGCATTCACTACAATGCGGAGGGTCCAAATGTCGCAACAGATATCCATGAGTTAGGCGACTGTGCCCTATACGTAGACGACATAAAAGTACTTCCTCAGGTCTACTATCTCGGAAGATGATTTCCATGGAGCAACAATTAAATTAATTTGTTTCAATTTATTAACAGCAACACCATCCCATCGTCGCTGCCATTCTTTCCGTGTAACTTGCCTATAATGTATTATCCTGTCCTGAAATGAGACATGCTGAATGTTAGCTCCTAAAGAGGCTTCACGTGCAGCTTAGTCTGCCAATTCATTACCATGAATACCAACATGACTTGGAATCCAGAAAAAGGCAACCTTACCACTGACATGGCAGATGGCATCTGTCTTACATAGGATATCTTGCACGAGCGGATGCTTAGAATACATATTGTCAAGGCTTTGAACAACACTCTTCGAATATGTACAAACAAGGATGCGGTTGAAACCACCAATAAGACTAAAATCCAAAGCCTTTAAAGGAACATATAGCTCAGCAGTAAAAATACTGGCATTGGGATTAAGACAAAATTGGCGGGCTTCTCCATCTACAACAAACGCGCATCCAACAGATTCATCCGATTTGGACCCATCGGTATAAACAGAGATAAAACGTGGGTACTACTCTGCAACGCAGTAAAACGTTGCTGGAATTCAATCATAGATGTCTCCGATTTCTTTACGCTGGATAAAGATATATCAATCCGTGGGCACGCAAGTGTCCACGGCGGACGGAGACTAAAACGGACTGGGCAGACAGTTGGGTGGTCTGCATTAAGAATCTCCAACAACTCTGATGCTCGGATGCCAAAAGATCGGGTAGCGTGACCACGACGTTCATATAGGACTCGTTGGACTGGGTATACGATTAAGTTATGTGCTGTGTGACCTGCTAAAGATGATATCTTAGCAAGATAGCTCAGCACATAGTACATCCTATGAATCTTGAGCGGTGGTTCAACGGCATCAACACAGAGACTGGTCACAGGACTTGTCCGATACGCGCCAGTGGAGAGTCGAATTCCAGCATGATGGACACTATCAAGCGTATGTAAGGCTGAAAATCGTGCAGAGGAATAAGCGTGACAACCATAATTAAGCTTAGATAAAATGAGTGCGCGATAAAGGCGCAACAAGGTTGTACGATCAGTACCCTAAGTGGGATGACTTGAAGTATCAAATTCAGAGCTCTGGTACAGGAAATTTTAATTTGGCGAAGGTGACTACGCCAATTTAACTTTGAATCAAATAATAAATCAAGGTATCGTACCTCCTCGACGTACTGGAGTTGCCTGTCTCCAAGAAAGAGATCTGGGTCAACAAAAATAACTGCGTTTAGGGCAGAAGTGTAGGCAGACTGTCTTCGTTGGAGAAAAACGAAAGCCAGTCTGGTGTGACCAGTCAACAAGACAGTTAAGCGTCAACTGGATCTGCCGGGCTGCGAGGTTCATATTCGCAGATTTACAGACAATCGTGAAGTCGTCAACATATAAAAGACCTTGCACAGGAGGTCGAATACAAGCCATAACACTATTCACTGCAATAGCGAACAGTGTTACGCTCAGCACACTTCCTTGAGGTACGACATTCTCCTGTAAATAACTCTCTGAGAAACGATCACTAACACGGACACGAATATAGCGATCGCTAAGAAAATTTGATATAAAATGGGCCATGTGGCCCCTAATGCCCCAGACATTAAGCTGGCGTACTATGCCATATCTCCAGGTGGTACTAGGCATTCTCTAAGTCAAAGAACACAGCGAGAACGTGTTCATTCCGGAGGAATGCGTTCTGAACAATAGACTCTAACCTGACAACATGGTCGACAGTTGATCGATATTGGCGAACCCCACACTGATCATTAGAAAGCAAGTTGATATGCTCCAAGTACCACGTTAGGCGTCGGTTTATCATTCTCTCAAATAGCTTACATACGCAACTAGTGAGAGAAATGGGCCGGTAACTTGTGGGGTTTAGTTTATCTATGTCAGGTTTCAGAATCGGGATTACAATAGCTTCTCGCCAACTAGCAGGGAAGCTATCAGCCCTCCAGATCTGATTATACAGGTTTACCAAGACCTTTCCTTGGAAGGGAAGGTGTCGCAGCATTTCATAATGTACATCATCCAGTCCAGGGGATGTTTTTCTAACATCCCGCAAGGCAGTTTCAAGTTTCCATTCAGTGGCAGAGACATTATATTGTTCTCAATTATTAGAGTGAAACCGTACAGGTTTTATCCCTGCCTGTCGTTTAATGTTTACGAAATTAGCACTAGTGCTGAAAGCTGGATATTGCTGCGAAGGCTGCTCCAAGAAGATTAGCTATCGCTTCTGAGTCCGTATGCAAGACATTTTTGTGCTTCCAAGCAGTCAATGGCTCGGAGCGAGAGTTGCCTTGCAAGCGTCTGACCCGTTCCCACACGTCTCGAATTGGCGTTTGTGAATTAATGGAAGATACATATTCACGAAAGGATGTACGCCGAGTTTGTTTCATGAGACGTCGAATCTAAGCTTGTAACTGTCGAACTGCATTTAAATTTGCCACTGTAGGATATCGGTTGAACACCCGTAGAGCTCGACTGCGCCGTCGCCGTGCTAGTTCGAGTTCATCGTTCCACTAGGGAACAGAACGCCGACGCGGCGTTCGGCCAGACTGTGGGATGGAACATCTGGCAGCTGGCTAAATTTCACGGTTTAAGTAGTCAACCGAATCATTCAGGGGAAAATTTCTTTGATCAATTAGCTGGACAAGAGTTTCATATCTATTCCAGTCAGCACGCTTCAGATGACAATGCGGTAACTTTCGTTGTGCTTGATAAAGGTTTATAAAGTCTAAAATTACTGTAAAGTGGTCACTACCACATAGATCGTCATGTACACGCCATTACAGCATGGGTGCAAGAACTGCACTGCAGAGAGACAGATCTATCGCAGAGTACGTGCCACTTGCCAAACTAAAATGCGTGTTATCACCAGTATTTAATAAAATAAAATTTGAAGCGTCAATAAAAGATTCAAGTATTCTCCCGCGGACATCTGTACGAACACTACCCCGAATAATGTTATATGAGTTAAAATCTTCAACAAAATTATAGGTTGGGGTAACTGATGCAAGAGATTCTGAAGGCCAAGGAGCGTAAATTCTTGTTCCCTTGTCATGTACAAATTCAGGATTATATCATGCTGCTCAAGGTGGACGCGAACAGCAACCGCCTCTAGGTTCGTAGCAATGTGGACAGGTGTTGAATACAGCGTGTCAACAACACCAATTGCAACACCACCACATGAGCTACCATCAGTTGGAAATTCTATGCGATATAGTGTATAGTTTTTCAAGAGCACAGATTCAGTTGTTTTAAACTTTGTTTCCTGAATGCAAACGACAAAAGGGGAAAGATCTGATAACAAGGCTGACAGTTCTTCATAGTGGGATTGACATTCGTTAAGATTCCATTGGAGAAGGATGAATAAAAATATTACTTTTAAGTCTAGGTTTATTAAATTTCCCTCCCTTTCCGACTACAGTAAACTCCGAGTCCGTCAGATCGTCTTCAATCATATCTGATTTGAGGGATGAACTCGGCGCATTAAGGACATATGGAGAATTTTGATGTGCTAGTTGCGTAACAAGAACAGTAGCTAGACGTTTGATGCTCGTCGCTAGTGGTGACATACTACTAGATCGTGAAATTTTACTGGCACGAAGAGTAGATACAGCCCGTGAAGTCCTAGAAGACTGCACAGGAGACATTTGTCCCTCAACATGCATTGGCGTAACGTGATGAGTCTGAGGCTTCGCGATTGCCTGGTAATTTATCAGACTGAGGTGCCCACCGAGAGTTTTAACTAGTAGTCGTGCTGATACCGTGGAAAACGCACCAGATGGAAGGGTGCGTTGAGACTCTTACGCGAAGTTTTGCATCACCAGCAGATATTTTCTCTAGCACCATCAGCACTCTAACTCGTTTTTCTCTTTAAATACCGGACAGTCACGCGACAAGGCCGTGTGATCACCCTTGGAATTGACAAGGATCCGCACCATGGCTACTGGTACCGCATATTGAGCATAGAGCAAGGGCCGCATTTCACGACGTGCTGGTGTGTCCATAGTGCTGATATTTAAAACAGCGGAGCGGACTCGGTATATATGGACGGACAGGCAAGCAGTAGAAAGCAGTCTTCACGTCCTTAGGAAGCTGTGGCATGGCAAACGTTAAAATTAGCGAGCTCGCCATTCTTTCTTGTTTTAATGCGCCTAACATTGACTACACCTTGGCTGGCTAGTTCATTCTTAATCTCATCGTCAGGGACATCTTGCAAGTACCAACAAAATATTACGCCCTCCCTAAATTCAGTTGACGATGTGTTGACTTGAACTTCGAATGGTCCTAGGGTCTTCAATTTCAAGGGATTAGTTGACTGTTTATTATTGGATGTCTCCACTAGCAAGGTGTCGTTGCGGAGCTTTATAACATGTGCAAGTTCCCCTGCAACGTAACTAGGTTGTTTTTGTATAATGAAAGGGGATAACCCCTTCAAACCACCTGGATTCTCTGCTTCATTTTCTACCTTAATTACAAGATATCGTGTGATAGTCGGTACGATACTTGTCTGTTCCTCTACTGCCATTTTCTCTGCGGTGTCACTGGTTGTTTCGGTAACTATATGAGCCTTCTCTGTCTTATTTTCAGTGACTTTCTCTTCATTCTGTCTCTTGGTCGTCGTCTTCTCCTTGTCTGTCCGCGCCTAGTCCTTAGCCGTAAATTTGCCCACACTTCTCCGTCTTCGTTCTAAGGAGCCAACGAGTCTGCCGGGTACTACCCTCATCACCCTTGTCAGCAAGCTGGAAATCGAGGTGAAGTCCAATGACTTGGCGTCGAAATAGCTTGCACTCCCGACTAATGATACTTGGGACACCCACTCCCCCCAGTGTTGGCGAGACCAAAGGTCCGAAGAGCTCCCGAAAGGAGCACTTCCAAGCCTCAACGAGCTAGACCATCCAAGAATCTGCTGCTAAGGACTAAGCGCTATCCAATGGTTCCAGCCCCTTTCCTCGGGTCCCAGGGGCCAGCGTCAATGAAAATACAACCATAACACATCCTTTGTCATTGCGTGGAGGCGCAAGTCGCAGCACAAGAGGAGATTAAATAATGAATCATTTGTGGATAAATGAGGTGAACGTAAATGAAACTTCTCTCTGCTGGTCCTCCTTTCAAGCAGCGTAGATGTTTAGCTGCGAAGGCTGATTGCAACCAGCATAAGCCAGCTGGACGATGGGGTCGCCATTTCCCTACGCCGTACACGAGCAGCGATGGTCGGCTGCTCGGGCTATGTGATGGTTTCATCACGTTGCGGTCCGTAGACCTGTGATGAGATCGCCAATCCCGTACGCAAGTGGGAAGTAAAAATGCTCAACAGAGAAGCACTCTGGCCCTGCTGTTGAACTTTCCATAGGCAGCAACGATGTTGGCAGCTGCCAGGGCTTATTGCAGCCAGTAAAACTGACTGGGCGATGGGGGTGCCACTTTCCGAGCACACGCGGCGAATCGTATTTTCTCATACATTCGAAAATATGACTTCTTGTTTTGAGACGCTAGTGGCCTTGTGCCCTTCTTCAAACTGGCTAATATTTCCAAGGCCAAATACATCATTCTATAACTGGCCATCATTCTTTTCTTCTCCCTTATGATGAGAATGTATAAAAGGAGGTGCGTGTTTAGTTAAAAAAAAATAAACAATTTCGATTTTTTAGCGTTTGTTCCCTTCTTCAAATTGCTGGTTCATTTTTTCTAAGCTAGGTCTTTGAATTTTATGGACTGTTTAATGTGCGTACTGTTTTCACTGGCTCAAAGGAAGAAAAAATCTAATCGCAAAATCAGAACTTTCCTTCGAAAGTACAAAGTAAAAAGAAGTTTCTCTTAAAAATAAAGACTTTATGTGAATGTTTACCGAACCGGGGACCACTGAATCACAAGTCCAATGCCTTACCCACCTTTTTTACCATTTTATTAAATCTGAATTAGACTACAGAATCAGAATGAACTTAAAAGATTACAAAATACATTAAACGAACAAATTAAACAATAACAATTCAAAATAACCTATTTAAAATATAAATACAATATAAAGCTCTTTAAAAATAAACACTTTCGTCAAACTGGTATCGAACCCGGGGCCACTGCATTACAACCCGAACGCCTTATTCATTACTCCACGTAACCAACTATCACTCAGTGCGTTCTGAGAGCTCTTTATATCGATTCCGTACACGGGTAACAGACGAAATTACTTAGTGTTCACACGTCATGGTTCTCCTCTCCGCAGGCAATTCTCTGCCATTTTGTTCCGTTCTCCCAGCAGTTCTATTTGTTTTGAAAATAGGAAACACTGCGTTTACCATTAACAAGCTTCGGAGAAAAATAGCAGTTAACCCAGCAACTGCTATTTTTCATCGGTTGTAGCAGTCTCCGCAATTTATCCCATGTAGCACTGAAAAATAGCTTCTACGCTATTTTTGCCCATCTCTATTTCGCACATTTTCAAGGCTTTACTAATGTTTTTTTTTACTTACTTTGTGTATTGTATAGATGCGCCATCTCTTCCAGATATCAAATCCAGCATAAAGCATATTTTTACATGTTTGGCGTTTATTGCCTTATTCAAACTGCCGATTCAATTACTGTACTATATTTTTTTTATTTGATGGTACACAAATTGAATTTGAACAAATTATTTTAAATCAACACTTTCGTACACCGAAACACCCCTACACCGAATCATCCTTTGCACCCAGACGTCCTCACACCGAAACTTCCTACACCAAAACGTCATACACCGCAACGACCTACACCAAAACGTTATGCACCGAAATGGCCTATACCAAAACGTCATGCACCGAAATGGCCTACACCAAAACGTCATGCACCGAAACGACCTACACCAAAACGTCATGC
>JAGDQP010043347.1:4834-16243 GCA_022664845.1 Lepisma saccharinum | reverse complement strand
AGAATATTCCAAAGATTTTAAATTAAGTCAATCAATTTAATATAGTTTTACGAAATTCTTGAAATAGAGTCTGTGGCATGAATACGTTTTTTCTTCTTTTTTATGTACGTCCACAGGAAGTAATTACAAACAGTCAAACATGATACGGGATGCCGCGAAATGTGATCATTACTTGAAATTATGCAGTTTCTTACAAGTCGATGCGGGGCATTCATTAAAATTCGCGCACAATAAGACGTAGCACAATCTTGCTGGAACCAAAATGGTTCATTTAAAGGGAATACAAATGAAGGAAATGCATATACTGATATTGCGTCTTACTATAAAGCTTGCGTGCTATCTGGACACCTAATTTTGTCTTTACACCCCAAATTGAAAATCCTTCCAGAATCACTGACGGAATGGAAGTGAATAACATAACGAAAAAGAGCAGTGACCATGTTCAATACATTGTTATGTTCTTTGCTCACATGTTCTCGACCTTCACCATCCTCTTGAGTATCTCAGTGATTAAAAGGTATTCACCGGAAGAACTTAATGTAAACCAATTATATTCAATAGTTTATTTCATTCACAATCTCAGATGAAATTTAGAAGTACACTGAAGTTGCTAATTTTGAATTTTATTTATGGCCTTTAGGCATCCATGTCTCAGGCTGACTTAATTGCTCATGTCCTCCTTTATATATATCTTATAATGTACATGTAAAATGATCAGTCCACTCAACCTCAGAGGTTCAGTACAGTTATATGCGAAGACTTCGTGGATATAATGAGGACTCCTGTAATTTTGGGTCTTGCTACTGATCATTATGCCTGTGGTTTCTTAGGATTTTCCTCAGTTCCATCAGGAGAACGCAAAGATGAGACTAAAATTAAGATCGCAGTTTCCTTTCTTATTTCCCCCCAGAAGAGTGCTCCGCAAATTCCCTCCAACTTCTGTTGTGAAAGGGTTAAGCCATATCTGGCTGTTCAACTATGGAAATTAACTTAATAAATAAGTTAGTTAAATGCACACCACACAACCTACCACTTACAATTCCTAAAGTTTGTCATAACTTGATCCGGGCTCATGTTTTGATCAGCAATTTGGGCGAAGCGAACTGAAATTGTTTTCTGGCCTTTCATACTTCATTATTAATATTCCAGATTAAATCACCTGTTTGCAAGTCTTATCATAATGAATCAATGAGGTACGATTCATTAGAAAATGGAGGAACTAATTACAAGCCAGAAACTCTTGAAGTTAAAACAAATTAAAAACTAGTATTTTCCACATGCAATGTTTGTCTTAAAGGTTATAATTATCTCACAAATTGTTATATATCTTGTGGCACATATGTTACTATCGGAGACATTATTTGCTATTAATCTTGTCCTCAGATTATATAATAATCTACTTTAAGGTGAAACTACACCATAATTCATTTAGTGCATCATATTGTGGCACAAAGAGATTCCTCTTAACCAAGAATTGCTCATGTTTAAAAGTGGCAACTCTTCCGTCTAACCCAGTCTGGTCAGCTTTTTCTTGTAAGGCCTCTGGCAACAAAATGCTGTTCTTAGATGAACAGATAACTATTTAAACATGTAAGAATGCATCAATGCCAATGATTCCGAAGGAGGGGAGAATGACTATCTACTGCCAGAGCTTGTGGTGGTCCGTAATAGTAGCAGTAGCTATTAGGATATCAAGAATGATATAAATAATTAAATGATCTGAAAATGTTTCTTTTAACAAAACTTTACTACAATATTGTCTATCTACATTTTTAAATAAATATAAAAAGATTGGTTTTGCATTCTACACTTATTCCGAGACAATTCACTGTCTGATGGAGTAGCCTTTGTCTAACTTAATATCTCTGTATTTTAATAAAGGGTTTATTTATTTTGAAATCGAACATCCATTTCTTCGTTCTTCACGTACCATTTTGTTAATTCTTCAGACTTCTTAAAAAATATGAGAATCCTTCCTTTCTCGGATATCCGTGAAAACTCTATTCTTCCAATGTCACGTTGCCTTTTCTGTTATTCAGTTCGATTTTTTCGGTTTTTCGGTTCAATAGTTACAAATAATTAAATTTCCAAATAATTATTCAAATAATATTAAGATAAATGATTATCTAGACATTATTTGCAGTTCTAATATTAATAATAAACATAAAGAATAGAACACTATTATCCGAATATTACCACCATCAGCATTTTAGATGTTATCAGGTTATAATCTGTCATCCCATTTTATATCCGGTATTCTCGTAAGTAAAATCTATACGAATAGATACCGGGGCCAGTATCTTGTTTTTGTCTGGTATTTGGCTATACCTAGTATATTCCCAGCATTTACGAGGAATATGTCTGGAATTTCCAGGGTACTGCAGATACATATAATGTCTGGTTAACCATGGAAATGAGAATGCCATCAACGTGAGGAAATGCGGATTTCCATCAAATGAATATTCTAGCAATATTTGCAAATATCCAAAAATAATCATTGAATTGTTACTTGATAAAAAATTAAGTTTTCCCTGTATATGACGGTAACTTCATGCTACATTCCATGCATACTATCATATTCTATTCCCTCTATCATCATCATAATCATCAGTCTTCCTCCGAAACCGTAAGGTCCTTCAAGACAAGCTAAACCGTCTCCATTCATCCCGAATCAAAATCTCCCCTAGGGAGAATTTGTTGCTCTTATCTTTTATAAACATCACCTGAAACAAAGTATTTTTTTCCCATTGTTGGTATGAACACTAACAACACATGAAGAGCTCATTTGAAAAGCGTCTTATTTCATTAAAAAAAAAGCTTAAGAAGAAGCTTATTATAGTCTGATCAAAGGCGACTAAAACCCGGATCCTTTAATTCTATTAACACTGCTTTTTTTCTTGGGTGTAGGGCCAGGGACTTTTAACTGATGTGATGTGAGTGTGATATTTTCTGCGAGAATCGCTTGTGTAACATTTGTAAGTCAGGAAACTATGCGTCTCACAAGTAATTCTGAACCCCAAGCAGCTTACATGTGGTGGGGTTTGCAATTCCTTGTTATCTTTGTTAGCTAACTGTTTGCTTTCATAACGATGAAGATTTCATAATATGACTCAATCCGTCTTCTCATTAGCAATTATTGTGTTAATAGAAAAATGTTTTGTGTGGTATCTTTGGTATGGATTTAGTTCTTTCCTCTCTTTTTAGTATATATGTAAGAATATCGTGTTCTCTCGAAGCGCCTGAGTTTGCAATCGATGCTTGGGTTTTTTTAAAACTAGATTTCCATTGGCGAACCTTTTTTCTTCAGAATTTTATAGAATCAGAATTTCTTTCCCTCGTCTTTGTAGTTAACATTTAAAAATAATTGAGGCGTCCATTTCCAAACGGGTCCTTGTCCAAAAAGTTTCAAAATGAGATATCTACAAGGTTCAGTTCATTTTATGATTTTTTAAATAGTTTAGCAAAATTTTGTGCTTCAAAAACCTCTCCAAAATCATTTAATTATTGTAAGAATTTAAATGTCATAATCATAATTAAGCATAAAGTTGTATATATATTTATCGTTTCTAATTCCCCTTTGCAAGGAAGTGAAATATAGGTAAACTATTACTTCCCCAACTTTCTAAGATATTCGTAACAGCCCATTTGACCTAGCTTTGTTAAATAAGAAGTGTTTTCGTCAATTTCCTAACATTTATGGCCATTGAACATGGACCCATTTGAAATGGACGCCTTGATTACCTCAATATATTTGTTTTGTAATACTTTTTTTTAAATAAAAATGTTTCTTTGAAACACATTTTTTTTTTAATTTGAAAGAAGCTATTTGTTCGTCTACTAGAAATACGTGCTCGTATGTGTGATTTCATGGATTGGAAGATCAATGGACAACTCTTAGTTGTTGCTCAGTTGATGTTGGTAATTTTTTGTAGGAGTTATCTGTTTTTCTAGAGGTTTCTGGATTGCTGTTCATATTATTTTCAGTTCAATTGTAAGATCGTCACCCTAGGCGCGCACTTATTCTGTTAAAACAATTTTCTTTAATACAGTATTAATGTCTGTTTTGGACTTGGTTCCGTGTTAGTTAACTAGGCACTAGTAATATTAGAGTGAGTGTGTAATCTGCAGAAATGTCTGTTAGCAGTTATTATTTTTAATTGAATTGTTTTAACTCCCTAAACAAACTGATCAGCTTCTAAGGAGAGACATAGAAGTTTTGGTAAAGTGGGCTCCGCAATACACCGTACAATGAACCTGCTCATTTTGTAATTTGTAGTTTCTGAGATTCAGTTTAACATGAACGTTAGTAGTCTCTGTTTATTCTCTTTTATGGGTATTATAAAGTAATTTTTCTCAGATTTGACCAGACTTGGCTCGGTTGGGGCGCTCGAAGACCTATTTTATGCCACTTATATCCTATACAGAGTAGGCAAATGCCAGGATGGCATCTTAACCATAGGCTCTGGCCGACATTTTCCCGACTCCTTTTCACTCCCCTATCCTGGCCTGAACCTCAGATGCCTAAAGACCATAAAGAAAACCCAAAACTCAATTCCTATAAAGAGTAGTTTTATTAATTCTTAGTCATGGTCGCTATTTATTTTTTGTTTCAGTTCGTTGTCTGACTTTAGGGGTTAAGGTTATGAAAGCTTTCCCCACAATTGCTCTCTTGTCTCAAATGTATGTACGAGATGTAAGGTTGTTTGGAGCACTGACAGTTTCGAAAGTACAGAATAACATCGGAAATCCGAATTTTCGGATAATCCGAACACCACAGAATGGAAATGGATAGTGATTTTTTTATCAAAGAAAAAATCCAGGAGGTCAAATTCCAGTGAACTACTAGAGAAAACAATCGTAGCAATAAGGCTTACGTCATCGGCTATTTTAACCCGTTTCCCCCTTACTTACTCACACTCAAGGTCACTAATCTTGCGTCTCCATCACACCCCTGCCATATAGTACTAACTGACGCAGCTTCATGCCTTCCTATTACAATAGGGCATAGGATGATCTTTTACAGTTACTGCGTATTTTAATCGTTTTCCGGATAGTCCGAATTATCTGGAATTCCAGCAGGGTTCAGTCACAATTAGTTAAGATTCCCGGTGCTATATTGTAATATTAACATGAATTTTAAAATCCATTGGGCCAAATTGCGCTTTATTTTGTGCTACATGCAGTAAGTGATCAATCTTCTATTGCCTTTGTCAATGTTTTTAGTTTGCTGAATAAGCGGTAGGCAGGCACGTATCCAGAATTTGGTTTGGGGAGGGGTCAATGGGTTTCTGGGGGTTCCAACGGGTATTTGGAAGTGAAATATGTATTAAATACAGATAATTACACCTAAAGTTATAATATTTTTGTCAATAACTCTGAATTTTGGGAGATCCGGACTCATTCCCTAAATACGTCCCTGTCGGCAGGTCTCTTCAGGCAGGTTTGCACACTCCATTTTTGTGTTTCTCTCAATGTGTACCAGGATAATCATGTTTTGACTGCACTACATAATTTATGTCAGAAGAAAGCTTTTCTTATAATATTTGTTTATTTACTTAGTAGGAGAAAACTCTGTGGGAGATAAAAGATGCTTTGTTTATTTTCATACGGAAACTATCACATTTATTATTACAGGAAATTTGCCTCTAATAATAAGGGAGTTCCTCTGGTGTTGTTAATGTTTGATCCCAACAGGATTCGACTCAACGTTCCCAGGGTTTTTGCTGGGATGGTAGAGCTTTTTTATTATTTGGAAATTATGGTTGTTTCTCTATTGCATACTTAGTGAAAAGAAAATTCTTCAATGTTTAATTTTCAGACTGCATATTGTTAGTTACTGATGGAATTAACTTCAGGAGAAGTAGAAAGGTGAGCTTTAAAAATAAACAGTAATGTTCTTGAAATTACTCGCCATCTTCCCCCAATGAGCTCAAATTCCTCTTCGGGTGAAAGTGTCTGAATTCATCACTGGTCTGTTGTCAATAGTCTGATTTGGAAGGAGACATGACCACAACCTCGTTTCACGTTTGTCAATTTTAATGTATTTATTTGGATTTGGAATTTCCCAGTACAACGTAGCACGTATTATGTTGTTAAGACCCATGTGAAAGCGTCTTGTGTCTTGTTAAACAACATTCTCTTAAATTACTATATGAATTTCAGATTAAGGATGAGATTTTCATACCGACTTTCGGTAAACTTCTTTGTACCGATAATTATTATCTATTTAACGCAAAAGGCGAAATACCAAATACGGAATACCGAACAATATACGGAATTCCGAATGTAAAACGGAATTATATCGAGCGATGTCGAAGTACTCAGGAAGGTATATATTTAGGGGGGATCCGGAACGCCAAAAAATCTGGTGTGTAAAATTATGTACTTAAGGTTCATTTCATACGCAGACCTACGTTTAAGTTGGACCGCTCCCAAGAGCCATAGGCTCTTTATGAGATGAATTTCTATATGCGTAACTGGCAGTACTGAATGGCTCCGAACGATATCGAAATACTAAAGCTGAAAAATAGTTAACAAGTGGGAATAACAAATGAAACGTGACTGCTGTGAAAAGGTAAAATGAATTTTATGGGCGGCAGCAGTACTATAACTTGCTCTCTTGTCGAGTAACTAGAAATTGTAAGAGTTGAATTTCGAATTGATTTATCTGGAAAACGATTTTATGTCACGGACGTTTTGCCTGAAAACCTCGTATAATAATTGTATTGTTTGTCGTACTTTGGAAAAAAAGAAAGAAAAAACTTGATACAGTTATTATTTTACTTGTACTTCATTGCAGCTCTCAGACAATGATCTTTTCATTCGTATTGAAATTGAACTCTTTATTATAAAATTTTCTAATTTTCATTTTAATTCAGACAGTAAGGAGCTTTATTGGATATAACGAATGGGGTATATGGGAACTGATTTTTGTTTTTTCGTGTGATACTTAATGTAGGTGGTGTCATCTCCAAATCCTCGAGAAAACCTTAACCTGAAAATTTTTAAGGTAAAAAATATATAGAACCCCTTCTAAACTCCACTTATGTAATTCCAATTTTGATTTTACACCCCCTAAACTGAAAATCCTGGCGGAATCCCTGCTACAGAAGCATCAGTAGATTATTCCCAGTATAACTTTAAAAAAATGCTTTTTCAACACTGTGCAAAATTTTATGAAACATTTCTGGAAAAACCTAGACATCCTATCTGCCTTGAAATTTCCAATATCTTGAATAATAAAAAACAAACATCATTAATTATTTTAAGATACTGGAAATAAAAGAAAATAGAAAATAGATTTGAACAAATCTTCCAGCTATTTTGTTCGGCAAACCGTTTGTCTTTGCAGACTTCAAAGTGTGATAGTTAACCTGTAATTGTAAGTCAAGGGGTAGCTACTTTTATAGCGTGTCCCAAGTAATTGTGTTTGACTCTGAACATCGTGCAACAAACAAGCACACACATGAAGACAATAACTTCATTTAATGTAGACAGTTGCAAAAAATGGCAACAGCGCCGGATGTCAAAATCAAATAAAAATGAACAGAAATATACGCATGTGACGCCAAATGGATGGTAGTATTGAACGTATATTCATGTGAGCAAAAATGATAGTAATTTGAACGGAAGTGAAATTGATAGGAAACTAAACAAAAAAATATTGTTCATTTAATTGGAGTATATTCGTTGATTTCGTAAAGTACAGCACTGATAACCATTATATACTCTTAACAAAATGCAGCTAATTCCCATTGCTGTGGATAAAAATTAACTTCAAAACGGAAGCCACATGTTCGTGTTATGAAAGGACGCCAAATTGATAGAAAGATATATATATAAAGTCTTATCAAAAAATCATCCTCGATAAAAATGAATTGTATGGACGGTAACAGCACTAAAATAATCTTCGAACCGAAATACATCTCTTGTGACTCGCAACTTGGTTCGGACTTCGGTATGATCAGCAGCTCGTTTCGGTTTGAGCCGTGGCTCCGTTCGACTCGGCTCGGTTCGAACAGCGATTCATATCGGCTCGGCTCGTTTCGGTTCAGCTCGGTGTGAATTAGGGCTTGGTTCGGCTCGGTTCACTGTGAGCCTCGGCTCGCTGGAAGCCGCGCTTGGTTCGGCTCGGCTCACTGTGAGCCTCGGCTCGGTTCGGCTAGGCTCGCTGCGAGCCGCGCTGGGTTCGGCCCGGCTCACGGTGAGCCGATGCTCGGTTCGGCTCGGCTCGGCTCTCTGTGAGCCGCGGCTCGGTTCGGCTCAACTCAGTGCGAGCCGCGGCTCAGGACGGCTCGAGCCGATCTAGCCATGAGCCGAGCCGAGCGAACCGTTGACATCCCTAGGATGGTGTTAACCAACACTTGAATTGGTGTTACCCAGAACTGGAATTGGTTTAGATATAAAGGTGTTCTATTACTCATTTTGGAATAGAAATAAATAATAATATTTTTTTTCAGTATATGTTCAGAATTACGGAATCGGAATTACAATTTGTGTGTCTCCACAGTGGCAGAATTTCGTAGCCAGAAAACTACAGAGGTGTGAGAGTTAGAATTTTGAATTTTTTGAGTTGCAACTTACAGAATCCACAGAATTCTGAATTACGCAATTCTCTTTGATTCGTCAAAAATATACTAACATACCTTCAATGCAAATTGCATTATTCATTTCATAATGCAACAAAATATTTGATTTTTTACTTTTGGTGTTTGGAAGTTAGTAATAACGCCAGTAATTACCGAGCTTAAGAAACGCAGGTTTTTAATCCAAATTATGCTTTTTTACAATATTAGCTTTCGTAGTTGAAAATATGAGACATACAGTTCGGATCCTTTTGAAAATATTCTGAAAAAAATAGACGTTTCGTAAGGGTCATTAGTGTTTACAAAATTGTAATATACATAACAGCATGTTTCGTTTGATGGAGACATGCTAATATCGCTCAAACTATTGTATTCGAAATGCTCGTAGCTTCCGCCAAAGAAGGAGGATACAACCAGAACTAATGTTTCCCCGGTACCTGAAAATCAATAACGTCAATGTAATCAGGTTTCAATTCTATGTACAATAATGCTTCTCGTAAATCCAAGAATGCATATATGTTTGGGAGTTTAGAAAGAAATTTGTGCATAGTATCTAGACTTCTGTATAGCAACATTAAGTTATGATTTAAAGCCCGTAAATCTTTAATTGCATTTACGCTATGATCTGCTTTCTCAAGATACAGAACTGGATTATTGTAATGGGTATTGAAAGGCTCGTCAACTTTATATAATAAAGTATTGAAGTGTTCTTTAAACTTTTCTGCGCTATTTTGAATTATTATTGATTGCGTTGGAGTGAAACAAAATATATAGTATAGATAAAGTTCTCAACGGGTCTTACAGAGTAAGATACAATCATGAACAGAAAAAATAGGCATACTCAGAAAAGTAAGTCAAAACATGTTTTTCAATATACTGATATGTCAGGATATATATATATATATATATATATTTGCTATCTCAAATATTCGTCTGATTTTTTTAAACTTTCATGTTCTTCCCGTGTCTTGGCTTTATTTAGAAACAGTAATATTGCGCTTTGCTTCAGGTAAAAAACACAGATCTTCGCCTTTACCTACAAGTCTATGTCACGGGAGGATTGTTTTTTTGTGTTTTGGGTTAATCATGTTGATAACATATGCAGAAGACAAAGTTGTCTTCGGATTTAAGACATTAAATTTAGCAACTATTGCAGTGTAAATTTCAAATACCCATTCTTATTGTGATATTGAATCAAATAAATGAAGTGAATCAAACGTTTCTGAATGTTGTGTAAGAAATATACGTTTCATGACATTAAAACATATTTGAAATTTTATCTATGCTCCTTGACGCAATTTACTACACTCGCTGAGCTGATTCTAGCTGACTCTATGTCATTTATATGGTGAAACCCTTTCTAGTTTTCTCCAGAAATCTTTTAACATTATATTGTTTCTGTATAAATTTATCTCTCTGCATTCAGCTTCTAAACGTTAGTGAGTAAAATTAATTTATGTTGGAATATGTGGAATTGTGTAATTGGTGGAATTGTGTTTTATACTTGAATCGTAAATATTTCCATATGTTCTAATATTTTCTCTGAGTAACATATCGTTCATAATGTAGATTTGTGATCATAGTGTCAAACGTTCATCCTAAGTATCTCATTAGAAATCTTGGAAAATGTTTTGTGGTCATAAACAGATTACTAAGAGTTGTTTTTCATACTGTTGTTCTCTTGTAGTAGGATACTTCTCCTCCACTACTACTAGTCTGTAATATTTGGGTTATTTGGATATGTATTTTTAATACAATCCCAATATGCATAGTTAGAAAAAAAAACAAGTTTGTCTTATATACCTGGTGCTGATATTTCGTGCTTTTCTATGATAAATATGCTGTTAGTTACTGAAATAGTAATATTTATTTTCCCGTTTCTCCGGCTGGTGGTTTTGTTGAGGATACCTATTTGCGCAATGATCACAACGATTTGGAGCTACATTTTCTGCAATGTATTATTTTATCGTTGATAACAGTCATAGAACTGTCTTGGATTATGGTTTGTGATGATAAGTACGGTCGGAGTACTGGAACTAGTCACAAACATTTTTAGGAGTTGTTGTTATCACTATGGCGTAACCAAATTATTCATAAAGTGTGTGTGCTATCGGGAAGATTATTTCCATAACATGACCCAGTTTGTTCGGTTTTGTTCTCGTTGGACTTATGTTCCGCAATAAATAGTAAGGTGATTTCATTTTATTTGAAGTGCCTGCATTTCTTTGCCATTCGGCTATTTTAAAACTAATTTTCTCTTTACGGTCGTGTTCAAATTTGGAATCAGATGTTGAAGTACCGGAATTATCATTGAATGACAGTATCGTAATATAAACTTATCGTTCTTCTTTTACGGTATTTCTCCCGGTTATTAATTTTACGTATATTTTTCCGACATGAAAGCAACCTTTTTAAAATTGTCAGTTAGTAGAAGAATTCCTGAATTGTGTGAAATGATTTGTTGATACTTCATCTAAATAATACTGTTTTATCATGACATTAAAGCGTAAAGAGGCTATTTCTATCAGGACAGGAACTCGGTTGGGTACCATTCTATAAGACTATCCAGGTTAAGAATGGAATTGTAAGTTTTACTCGAAGCATGTAGAACATCCTTCTGTCTCCTCCTGTTCTTTTATGATCGTCTAGCGAAATCTAGAATGTTCTACGTGAATCGTGGAGTTAACACATTATAGCGTAAGTCAAATACTCAAAATTTAACTATCCTCATTCAAATGCAATATAGCAGTCAGCTAACAAGTGGATATCAGTTTAAGCAAGCAAGGAATAAAATGCTTGTCTTTGTATTTAAATAAAAACGTGA